>JAPYYD010006586.1:0-11025 GCA_028551405.1 Uromys caudimaculatus
TAAGACAGCTACCTTTGTTAATCATTTAGCAAAAAATGTTACTAATGATCTGAGTATTCAGAGGATTTAGATTGACATTTAAAACAACAGATTGACTCCGTGGCATCCCGACCTTTACAAATTCATTATCACTGCCTCGATCTACTCGATCGTGGAATCACGGTGCCTGAAGCCAATGATTCTCCTTTAGGAGCTGCATAAAACTCAGATTTATGCACGCCTGCTCAGGAGCGGCGTGGGCATCAGCAGGGGTGTGAGGCTAAGCACCTCAAGGGGAGGACGCTATGCTCTGCTCCTGAGTCCCCTGTGGAACAAACCTGATTGCATAGAGGTTGGTGTTGAGAAGGCATCGCCCAACAAGTGAGCCTTGACTCTCTCCTCATAAAAAAAGACACTGTATGATGATGAGGATCAGGTCTCTACTCCCCCCCCCCCATCAGGGCCCCCCTGTTTCTAAACAGGTTCCTTGCTATTCAACTTATTTCTTAAAACAAAAAGGGAGGAGATGTCGGAGACCAACAGGCTTTGGCCTGACTGGTAGTCCTGAGTTTCAGTTTCCCGGACCTGGTGCCTCGGGCCTCCCAATAATCAGATGGCCAGCCTGTGGTTTTGAGATATCCCAGTTCTGAGATATCCCGTTTGACGAAGCCTGCAGTTTTAGAGATATCCCGTTTGACACCACCTGCAGATTTAGGGAAATCTTGTGTTATCCTGTTGTAAGAACAATATGGCATCTGGCAGGAACGTTGACCTTTTGGGACTCCCCCACCCCTGTCACCTCCCGCCTTAAGTGCTTTTTATACTGCTCAGAAATAAAGTTCTTTGGAGCTTGATCGGATTACCGTCTTGCTCCCAAAGTATCTTGTGTCTCCTGTCTCTTTCCTTCATCCAACAGTTCCCTCCTCGGACCCTCATTGAACGTCCCGCGGCCCAGGACAGTCCAAGCCTTAGGTGATTTGGGGTGAGTTACTCCTGAGTAAATTCTAAAGGCAGAGGCTGCTTCACTCACCCCTTCTGTCTTAGAGCTGGGCGCTGGCCAGGGTGCTGAAGTCATGTGTCTGCTGCAGTCCTGAGTGCTGGGTCTGAGCCCCTGGCAGAAAGGGTGGGATAATTGAGTGGAGACGGAGGGGTAGGACCAGTGACCAGCAGAGGTCTGCATACCACAGCAGTAGTCTGATCACAGTGGTCTTTCGGACACGTCCTTAGCTCAGTGTCCTCCCAAGGACCCTGGCCACTGCAGAGCTGACCACCCTCCACTCATTTTTCTGTACCACGTCCTTTGCAGGACACTCTCAGGTTAGAGCTTAACCCTTTACTACACTGCTGATCTCCTGAGACCAGGCCTGCGGACAAAGGATTCAGGAGGCAGTGAGACCCACTGCTGATGGTCCAGACTCTGTCCACTCAGAGAAAGGCTTCACTTCTGAGCCCAACTTCCTCATCTGTGAAATGGGGATCGACAGGTACCCTTTCTAGCATCATGGTTAGGAAAAGGAGTGAAGATTGTTATGTAGGTGGCACATGTCCACAGACATGCCACTGCCCCAGTGAGCTACCAGTTATGCAGAATTGAGGGAGGGTCGAAAGTGCCCTGGGAATGAGGGGCAGACTTCACTCTCAGATGGCTGAGGCTGTTGATGCTGAATGGGGTTCCGGGATCATGGACTCAGAGCCCTTAAGTGCTGTCAGTCTGGACCATCTAATCTTTTCCAGCATTTTCATTAACTACTCAATAATCTATAACGTTATCTGGGCATAGAGGTACACGTGTTTAACCTCGGCCCTTGGGAAGCAGAGGCAGGGAGATCTCTGTTGATTTCAAGGCCAACTTGGTTTACATGATAAGCTTCAGGTCAGCCAGGGCTACGTAGTGAACCCCCCCAAACCTCAAAACAAACAAATCTCAAAGACAAACTAAACAAACCTCCAAACCCGCACATGATGGCATTAAATGAAGCAGACGCCATTCCCTGGCTCCCCCAGGAGCAGAGCTGAGGCCACACCGTCTAATGCTACGCTGTCCCTGTACAGCACCTAGATGCCTGCCTAACGACATTCACACCAACTGCCTTTTCTCTTAAAGGTCGGAAGGGTGGGAGTAAGAGGACTGGACTGTGTTACGTCAAAGTGCCTTCCAGGGAAGGAGGCACCACCAGCAGGTTGCAGGGTCCAGAGTCCCGTATGCTCATTGCAGGAGCATGACCACTGCAGCCTTTCTGAAATATCTTGTGTGTGGCCTGATTGGAAGCTGGTCTCTGGCAATTAATCCTGTGGAGGGACCACTCAATTGCAAGAGGTTTTTCTGTTTAGTTCTCTTGGCCTAGATTTCCCCGGGGACAGCTCTGCCCAGGCCTCGACCAGGTAAATTAAATGTTAAAAAATCCTTACGATGACTTTAATCAATCCACAGAGGTGGTGGATGGCCTCCTCCCAAGGTTCGGGGGCTTGGAGGGGGCTGAGTGGGGGATGGAGACAGGAGTAAGTCTGATGTCCTATTGGAACCTGGGCTCCCCAACTGGAGCGGCAGGAGGGCCTCCATTCCCTTTAATGGCTTGTCCTGATCTTTGTCCCAGACTGTGGATGGCAATTAGAGTCGAAGGGTCCACAGCCCCTCTCGTTCCTTTCCAGTTTAGACGCCTTGGTGGACACTGGGAGGCTGTTGTTGAGGACCTGCCCAAGGCGTTTAGACTAGCGTGTTCGAAGCAGAACCACAGGGCCCCTTGCCTGGCAGGTTGACACACTGATCTCTAGTTGCCACAGGGGGGAGTCAAGCCAAAGACCCCAGAGCTGGAGTGTGTCCAGCTGGAGGAGCGGGGCATGAAGAGATTCCAAGGCTCTCTGTAGTGGAGTGTGGAGGGGACAGGGAGTCTCAGCAGCCTAGCCTGGCCTCTTAAGATGTCTCCTTCCTGCACCTGCTGCCTTTCCAGGTACCGTTTCAGTTTCCAGCGCCTCTTGTTTCGATACCCTCTACCTCTAAAGACACGAGGTGCGGGCTTAGGTTATTTAGGCAACCCTTTCTCTCCGGGTCTGACCCTCGGCCCAGACGTTGTAATCTCACCCCCTCGCCCAAGGCTTTAGAGCACCAGAGTTTGTGTCCCAGCAAAGCCTTGCTGCTGGCTTGGGGAGCAAGAGTTCCTAAACACTGCCCCAGGCTTAAGTGCCTTGGAGCATGTGCAGTGTTGGGAACACAGGGTCATCAGCCTCCCTGCGTCTGCGTCTGTCTGTCTGTCTGTCTGTCTGTCTTTTCTTTTCTTTCTTTCTTTTTCTTTTTCTTGAGACTGAACCCCAAAATGCCTAGGACAGGATAGAGTGAAGCAGGAAAGGCGCCCTTTATCTGCAGAGGTTTCCAGGAGCCCAACTTGGTTGCGGTGCCCCTTCCTGGTACCAGTGCCCACCGCAGAAGGTCCTGGTGTCTTGGGGCGCGGAAGGTGGATCGGTGCAGACCTGGCGGGGTCTTGGTCCCCCATTCTCTTCTACACACCTCTCCCCAACTCGGGTCCGCGTGTCCGGCTCGCCGCCCGGGCTGAGGGGGCGCTGTTGGCGCTGGCGGGCGGGGCTGTCGGCGCGGGCGCGCGGCGCGGAGCAAGCGCAGGGCTGGGGGGCGCCGGCCGCCGAGGACTGGGGGCCTGGTGGGCGGCGGGAGCCGTGCGGGGCTCGGCAACGGCGGGCGCGCGGCCAGGGAGCGCGCGGGCAGGCGGGGTGGTGACGGCGGCGGCGGGAGACGCTCGGGGCCGCTGCCCACGGTCCACTCCTCCATGGCGCTCCCGGGGTCCCCCGAGCCGCCCCGCGGCGCTCCCCGAAAGGTTCCAAGCCTGCTGGAGATGGGGTCGCTCTGCCTGGACTCGGACATCATCCTAGGTTTCACCAGTCACCTCCTGCGGCGGCGAGGCAAGGTGAGAGCTCGCGGGGCCGGGCTGGCAGTGGTGACGCCGTCCCGCGACTTTGCTGCGCAGCACCGCGAAACGCGGCAGGTCCCGGGCGGAGTCCTGTATCTCGCGCGGAGATTGCACTTTCCCGGGCTGGTGCTGCCTGATTCTCCCTCTCTGGTCGAGGCTGCGCTGGAACCCGAGCCTAGAGCAGCGATCTTCCACGGAGGAGAGAGCGTAGTGCAGAGATCCCGGTTCTCACCTTGCCGGGATGGGCAAGGAAAAGGCTAGGAGGAGGTGATCTGAGTTTCTGAGATCATTCCAGTTGCTTGCTGCACCCCGGGGTCTTGCGGGGCTGTTTTTGTGTCCTCTGGGAACTCTAATATAGAGTATGCTTCCCGAAGAGCCGCGCTGGTGCGGGGAAGTGAAGTTGCGGGTGTGGCCCATCATGAGCGCAGGGCCTGGGTTCCTGGTGATGCTTCTGGGTGTGCGTGTGAGGAGTGTGTGTGTGTGTGTGTGTGTGTGTGTGTGTGTGTGTGTGTGTGTGTGTGTGTGTAAGTCGATAACAATGTGTGAGCCTCCTGGGCCCCGGGTGTTTGTTTCAGTACTGTAGAGGGGCGGAGTGACGCTGTTTGTAGTGCTTGCAGGGGTGGACTGGGGAAGGTGGTGCCTGAGGCTACCCAGATCCCAGGGTGGGCCGACGCCTGCCTGTCTTCCTTCACAAGGCTGAGAAGGGCCCGGAGGCTTGGGGGTTGCAGAAAGTGGGGAGCCCGTTCCCAGTTTATTCATGACTTCCTGTCGTGTTTACAGACTCCTTTTAAGTCATAGATGACCTGGAGAAGCAGATCTTTATCCCACTCTTGGCCAATAGTGCGTGGGAGTGGAGGGCTAAGTAAGCAGGGTCGGGGTGGGAAAGGAGAGTTGAACAGAAAGGAGAGGTCGTTTGACAGACTGCTCTGGGGAAGTCCGGCCAGGGTCTTTACTTGAATCACCCAAGCTCAGCTGTACTAAGTCTCAGCTTCAAGCGGAAAGCTCTGCGCTTAGAACGCGCGGTGTCCAGTCTCTGCGCCTTCGAACCCTGTGCGCACGACTGCCGGCAGGTGGCGCTTGTGTCACGGGGAGCCCCGCCGCAGCGCCCGCCTAGCTCTAATTTGGGGTTTTGGCTGACCTAGAGCTTGGGCCGGAGTCCCCTGCGACCTCAGATGGTGGTGACATTTGGGGTCTGACTTGGGCGAGAGCAACTGGTCGCTGGGGAAGGGGGAAGACCTCCCGGCCGGAGACAAACAGGCAATTAATTCCGGACCTAACTCCCCATCTGCCAGGCCGGCAGACAACAGGTCCGGCACACCCCCAGGGCCAGCCGCATCGCTTCCTCCTACTTCCCAGGCGGCTCAGTGTGCAATCCACTTTCAGGCACTGGCGCTGCAACAAGGACACTTCGAGACAGCTCGCAGCTGCTCACAGCACTTCTTGAAACGCAGACCCTCACTCATGAGAGACAGTTGGAGCCAAAGCATGGCCAGACACACTCGAAGTGCTCTGGGTGTTCTGGGGAAGCCGTTGGCCGGGGTCCAGCCCCTTTCATTACCCCCATCCCCCACACCTGCTTCCTTGCTGTGCGACCTTGGGCAAAAGCTTTAGTTTTCCCGCTCGCAGAGTGATGAGAGTGTTGGGTGTCTCCCAGGAGGTGCACTCCATCCTCGCTCCGGAGGGATAGAGCGCATGCGTGCGCGTAACTTGTTTCTCGGCAACCCCCACTGCCCCTCCCGCATCAGCACTCAACTAACAGGTTGGGGTCCTAGCAGTAGGCGGGGCCGCCAGGAGGAGCAGGACCCCCGCCCACTTGGCTCTGCTCAGGGTGGGGGCGGTGCTCTGGCGTTCCGCCCCCTTCCCTCCCCCTACAAGCCTTGGCCCGCCCCCGCCCCCGCCCAGCCTGTCCCGGAGCAAGCCGGCCGCGTCCACAGCGTGCTCTCCGCCACTCGCCTGCTCTGCCAACTTCAGAGCAGCAGGCCTGGCCATGGGGGTGCCCCTGGGCCGGATCACGTAGCCACTGCACCCAGAGAGCCAGCGTATCCCTTCCTGAGTCCGTGCCATGGTCGGCCGCGGCGCCTCCTTGTGTGCGGTGCAGCCCGCGGTACGCAAGGCCCTGCTAGGAGCGGGCGGCCGGGATCGGCGGGCACCGGGTTCAGAGCCCAGGACAACGAGGATGCTAGCGGGGTGTACGGCGCCCTCTAGGGGTGGGGCTTGGAGCGGAGCGGGACGGGGCCCCGAGCGTCGGATTGGGGCTTCTTCTTGCATCCAGCGCCCTAACTTTTGCGCGAGCGTGGCTTTAGGGGCGTGATCGGCTGGGTCTGGAGTCGGCCGCGTGGAGTCCAGCAGTGGCGCCGCGCGAAGGCTTGGGCTTACTGTCCCATCTCCAACCCCCGCAGGTGGCTGAGTGCGGCCCGGCTCGAGAGCCCCCGCCGCTTGAGGTATCCCCACGCAAGAGGCTGCCCGGCGGGTTCGACCAAGACCCATGCAGCAGCCGCCCTGCTCCGGAGGGCGCCGGGGCCAGCGCAGAGCAGGGCCACTCGGCCGGTGGGGGCGGGTGGTGCCGCCACTGCCACACGAAGCTCGTGGAGCTCAAACGACAGGCGTGGAAGTTGGTCAGCGGGCCCGGGACTCCCCTCCGGGTAAGTGACCCCTCTTCAGGCCATACCTCAGACAGGGAAGAGCTGTAACTTGGGAGTCTTTGGGGCTGGGGCTGGGGCTGGGCCTGAGGCTTGGAGCGTGGCAGTTTCAGCGTGGGCCCCCATGCCATAGTCTGCAAGAGAGTGTGTTGGCTCACCTCACCCTTGGAGGCCTGCTGCATGTCAGAGGGGGTTGGGTAAATTTCTTTCCTAGCCACAGATGTCCCACAGCTGGAGCCAATCTGTGTTTTGGAGGGGTAGAAAAGGGGAAGACGGGGACTTCGCTTAGGGCAGGGCTTGTTATGGCGTGGCACTTTGGGTATCTGGGCATTGGCATGCTTGTATAGAGAGGGCATAAAAGGTGAAAGAGTGAGCCCCTTTCTGCAGCTGGAGCGGGGATATCCTTGTCCTATACATACCCAGTGTCTGTTAATGGGCCTAAGTCTTGCACTGGCTCTCTGCCTCTTGGGCCTAGGCCTTCCGTGTGGGTAATGACTATTGAGCCTCTGGGTTTCCCAGGCTGCAGCATGGCTGGCAAGTTCTGGTGGGAGAGGAGTCTACTGGGCTTTCCGGCCAGTCTTGCCAGGCATGTAAAGAACAGGAGCATTGTTCTAGGGAACAATGGTCCCTGGAAGTGTGCAAGGCAGGGATGTGGGGGTCTCCACAGGAAGCTGCTTCTGACCTTCAGCCTTGGTAAAGGAGTCCTTGGGAAGTGCCTATAATTCCCGTCCTGTCCAAAGAGCGTCCTCTAAGCAGTGGTGTGGTTAGGATGAGACCCTGAGTTTCCTCTGGATCAGGTCAGATATGGTGGATGCCAGTCAGGTGTGTCTGTTCTGGGCACCTCTCCAGGTCCCTTGGCTTATCTGTGGTAGGGATGTTAACAGCTTCTCAGACCAGCTAGATCTGTAGGATGTGACTGACCATGGGTATTTGGCTTTTACCAGTGGCAGCTAGCTTTTGTTGAGCCCTGGATCTTAGAAAGCCTTGAGGATCTCAGAGAGGGTCCTTGGGATGTGCTCCTCAGGCCCTTCAGGAAGCAAGCTGATAGAGGAGCCAAGCTGCCTGCCCCCAAACCCCCTGGGACTGTGCTTTGCCTTGTGCTGTTGCCCAGGGCCCAGGCTGACTGGCCACTGGTGGATGGAGTCCTAGTAGTGGACTGGTGGCGTTGGGGGACATCACTGGAGGTCTGTGGCCTCGTCCTGTACACACTGCTATTCCTCTCCAAGTTCCCGTGTATGGCTTTTGATGTAAGCTACTCTACCGCCCTACCAGTTAAGGCTTACTTGTCCTAGCCTGGGCCTAGCGGGCAAACCAGGGTCCTGGCCAGGGCTTTGTGTGGCTTTGAGCATCTTATCTACTGTGTGCTTTGCTTTGTCACACAAGGAGGCTTTAATCTGTTCTGGGAGTGCTATCTAACCTGTGGGGGTGCTGTGCTCAGGATTGGAAGGCTTTGCTATTCATTTTTCTCCAGAAAGAAATTGAATGCCTTGGGGCACATGTGTTGTACCGGAAGCCCAGGATTTCTGTGGGTTCTGCTGTTGTGTGGCCAGTGTGGGCCATAGGGGACTGCAACCATAGCCTTTGATTGACCACTATGTACAACACACACACACAGAGTCTGCTTTTGAGGTGGGGAATCCCTCTGAAGGGCAGATGGGGGACACCGTGATCCTCACTGTGGGTGGGCTCTGGTAGCTCTATTCTTCAAGGCCAAGACAATGCTGGGATCCTCTGAGGGCTTTACTTAATTTTGGTTGTGGGAACAGGGACTCTCCCATGAGGACAGCACTTTGCAGCTTGTCGGGAGGTCTACCTGAATCTCGCATCTATCTCTGTGGGCCTGCTAGGCTGCTGGTTGGAGGTTGAAGCTGGGACCCCGACCGGGTGGTTAAGAATCCTCGGCTTGGGGACCCTTGTCTGATGTCAGCGTAAGAAGGAGGTGTAGGGCCTGGTAGCATCCTGTGCCTGTAAAAAGCTTGTCACCATGAACTTCTGCCCCACCTTTCTCCTAGCAGACACTTACCCTCCTGGCAGGGTCTCTCAGAGTTCTTGGCTGGTCTCTTCTGTTACACTAGTCACCTGTTGCCTGCCTTGCATACGCATAGGACAGAGCTCTGTGTCTTTGTGTAATTGTGGCTATTGGATGCTGTAATTGGAGCCTACCTGGCCATCACCCTGCTGTGGTCCCTTTCAGGTGTTCCTGTCCATGAGATTGGTTTGGGGTTTGTAGCATAGCACCTTCCACCCAAGAGCCAAAGCCAAGTTCTTTCTTTATTTGCTGTCTGAGTCCCTGAGCCCCATCTTTTCTGTGTCCAGTCTGCTATAGTGAAGCGGCCATAAGGTCCCAGCAGACCCTTTCTTCATCTCTCTCCCAGTCCAGGGTGTCACTCTCAGGCAGACTAGTCACGTGTAAATGCTTGTTAAACAGCCGAATGACCAGACTTTCCTATCAGGCCTCATGCACTGTCACCTCGAAGGCTGAAGGGCTGGATTCTGTCTGTGTGTCCCCTAAGGTGATGGTCCCAGAGGATAACCCTTCTCCCCTACAAAGGATATTTTACTGTTGCTTAGGGGCCATCCCAGATAATGCCCAGAGAGTTACTCAGAGGTGGTGACTCTTCCCGGGGGGTGACATTCTTTGGTTGTCAATACTGGAGCTGAATTGATGATTCCCCAATGGGAGAATGATTGACTCTCATTTAGGTCTTGCAGGGTTCCTGCTCATGCCGTCCAGAGTTTCATCCTCCTGCCTCCTGAGGCCCTTGTTTCTTTGCTGTGCCCTCTGCCTGCCTGAGTGGAGCTGTGCACAAGTCTGCCCAAGGCTGGATCTTTTGGTGCTGGTCCCTCTAATAGCTTCCACTCCCAAGGAGCCTCCCGACCCACAGGAGCCAGCCCTTGAGGGTCGGGGCCTGGAGCCTTCTTGCCATCCCTGTGGTCTGGCCTCAGTGGTTTACTATGTACTCTTTTTGTCTTGACACCATTTGTGGGAATGTCGTGGCCTTTTCTTACTGGGTTGCCTTCTACTGGGAGCAAGCCTCTGGAAAGACAGGACATGCATGCTCTGGCTGCACGGGTCCCTGCTCTGATTGCATTGTGTTTTGTGAGGAGGTCAGACTGTGCTCCCCTGGGTGATGGCCCTGGGTGATCTAGGACTGAGGCTGGTTCCTCTGATTAGAAAGTCACTCCCTGGGAGAGCTAGTGCCCCTCTCTCTCAAGGCTGCCACCTTCCTTGATGTTTGGAGCCAGGCCCAGTACATGCCCGGGGCCTTGCAGGGTGGGGCCCTGGCGTCAGCACCCGTTTCCCAGCTGAGCCCAGGTGTCAGCTAGGGGAGGTGTGAGAGGGGTTGGTGCTCCCTGGGGCTGGCTGGCTGGGGATGAGGTGACTCAGCAGGGAGGTGTCCTTTCCAGAGGCTGGACTGGAGGTGTTCAGAGATTTATGCTACTCTGGGGTCCCAGTGGGACCAGGAGGAGCCTGGTAGCCCCAGGCTTACCCTTCTGCAGTTCCCTGGATTGGCTTCCCTGTTTCTCTCAGTGTACGGCAATGAATAGGTCTCTTACAGTGTCTGTCTTTCTTACCTGTCCCAGCCCGCGGGACATTAAATGAGGGTCCAAAGAGAGAACTGTCAGATGAAGGAAAGAGACAGGAGACAGAGATACCTAGGAGCAAGATGGTAATCCGATCAAGCTCCAAAGAACTTTATTTCTGAGCAGTATAAAAAGCACTTAAGGTGGGAGGTGACTGGGGTGGGGGAGTTCCAAAAGGTCAACATTCCTGCCAGATGTCATATTGTTCTTACAACAGGATAACACAAGATCTCCCTAAATCCACAAGTGGTGTCAAACGGGATATCTCTGAAACTGCAGGCTGTGTCAAATGGGATATCTCAAAACCACAGGCTGGCCATCTGATTACTGGGAGGCCCGAGGCACCAGGTCCGGGAAACTGAAACTCAGGACTACCAGTCAGGCCAAAGCCTGTTGGTCTCTGACATCTCCTCCCTTTTTGTTTTAAGAAATAAGCCAAATAACAAGGAACCTGTTTAGAAACAGAGGGGCCTTAATCAGAGGGGGAGAGTAGGGACCTGATCCTCATCATCATACGGTGTCTTTTTTATGAGGAGAGGGTCAAGGCTCATTTGTTGGGCGATGCCTTCTCAACACCAACCTCTATGCAATCAGGTTTGCTCCACAGGGGACTCAGAAGCAGAGTATAGCATCCTCCCCTTGAGGTGCTTAGCCTCGCACCCCTGCTGATACCCACGCCAGTCATGAGCAGGCATATCTGAGTTTTATGCAGCTCCTAAAGGAGAATCATTGGCTTCAGGCACCGTGATTCCACGATCGAGTAGATCGAGGCAGTGATAATGAATTTGTAAAGGTCGGGATGCCACGGAGTCAATCTGTTGTTTTAAATGTCAATCTAAATCCTCTGAATACTCAGATCATTAGTAACATTTTTTGCTAAATGATTAACAAAGGTAGCTGTCTTA
>JAPYYD010006587.1:0-11025 GCA_028551405.1 Uromys caudimaculatus
AGTATATGTTATGTAAGTATTTGGTATTCACATCCCACCTGTAAATGCAAAAACCATGGAGCTTAGGATCTTTGTGCTCCCACCTATTTGAAGTAATTAATCAGCTATGTATGTATGTATGTATGTATGTATGTATGTATGTATGTGTGTATATATTTATTTATCTGTGTAATTTCATTTTCTGAGGCTGGCCTGAAGAACTGTTTAACCACCTGCCTCAGATTTTGTGATGTCAGGATTAAAAGTCTGCAGGACATGAGGCTCTCTCTCTCTCTCTCTCTCTCTCTCTCTCTCTCTCTCCCTCTCCCTCTTCCTCTCCTTCTCCCTCTCTCTCCTCTCTCTCTTTCTCTCAAATAGCATCTTGTTCTGTAGTGCAGACATGTCTCTATCTGAGGATGTCCTTGAGCTTCAGATCTTGAACCTCAACTTGTCAATGTTATGATGACAGATGCACACTACCAGGCTGCTTCATATATTTCTGTGGATTCAACCAAGATCTCCTGGAAGCTCGGGGAGCTCTTACCACGTAGAGCTATATCCCTAGTCCTCAACCATACATTTCTTTTTTCACAACATCTGACCCTAGCATATAATAAATTTATTTTGAAATGACCATATGTTCTTTCCTTAGGCTTTTAAATTTTCCAGAATCTGGGATTGTTTTCTTCTGGTTTGATTTTTTTGATTATTTCTTTTTAGTGTATTCGCTTATTTACATCCCAATATCTGCCTTACCCTTGCCTCCTAGTTCTCCTTCACATATATACTCCTCCCACCTTCCCTTGATGTCTCTTCTGAGAAGGAATGGTTCCCTGGGTTTCACCCAGCCAAGCATGTCAGGGCAATGCAGGAGTAGTTGCATCCTCTACCACTGAAGACAGATAAGGAGGCCTCCATACGGGAACCAGATCCAGGGGAAGGCAACAGATCCAGGGAGACGCCCCACTCCGTTTGTTGGGAGACCTGCATGAAAACCAAGCTGCACCTTTGCTACATATCTGTGAGGGAGCCTAGATCCAGACATGCATGCTCTGCTTGCTCTTTGGTTGGTGGTTCAGTTTCTGAGAACAAAAGACTCCAGATTAATTGGCTCTGTTGGTCCTTCTGTGGAGTCCCTTTCCTCTTGGAACCCATCATTCCTTCCCCCAGTTCTTTCACAAGACTTCTGGAGCTCCATCTAAAGTTTGGTTTTGGGCCTCTCCATCTGTTTTCATTGACTGCTGGTGGAGCTTCTCCGAGGAAAGTTATGCTAGGTTCCTGTCTTCAAGCATGACAGAGTGTTATTAATAGCATCAGAAATTGTTTCTTTTCCATGGGATGTGTCTCAATTTGGCTCAATCATTGATTGGCCATTACCTCAGTCCCTTCACTATATTTGTCCCTGCACACCTTGCGGAAGGATACATTTGAGTCAAAGGATTTGTGGGTGGGTAGCTGATACATGGCCACAACATACAGAATTTAAGCTAAGGAAAGGCTTCATTTATATTTGGTCTTTGAGACAAAACGTATATTGTGGAATGCAGAGATAACTCAAAGGCTTAAAGTTACCACACATGCTCAAAGAGCATATTCTCAGAACTACCTGTGGAAGGAGAAAATTAACTCTATAAAGTCAGAGTCTAAGGCTAGTCACAGTAGCTTGTGCCTTTACTCAGAGCATACAGGATGCAAAAGCATGTAAATCTCTGTGAGTTTAAGCTGACTTAGGTCTACATAATGAAATTCAGGAAAGCCAGAGGTTTATAGTGAGATCCTGTACAACGAAAATACAAAGTAAATAAATAAATAAATTATTAAATAATAAAGTACCATTTTCATGCTGTCATATTGTTTGCTTGATAAAAAAAGAGCCTACATTCATACACACACACCATACACACACTCATACACAAACTCACATAAACACACACACTCAACGCCGCCTAATACATCCACCACACAACAATATTAAAGAAAAGACAAGTCCTTAAAACAGGGTTATGAATCTTTAATCTCCCGAAGGGCACAAGATGATTGAAAAAAAAAAAAAAAACCTTTCTGTAGTCTATGCTGCTATTTTTTAAGAGTAGACAATTGAAACCTGAGTCACAAAGATACTTGAAGCCTTCATTTTAAACAATGCCAGGGCTGTAATCATGTATTCCCTCACAGTGATCATGTATCTACCATGGATACAGAACCACAGCCCATAACCCAAATACATATAATCCTCTAACTTTATGCTGTGGAATTGAGATCACACATGTGCTTCACAACAACACCTGCATTTGGCTTTTTTATACTTTATGCTTGGTAAGACTAATGGGTTTAGCAATCTCTGGAGGGCCTTACATTTTGTGTTTATGAACCTATTTTATTTTTATTTTAATTTATTTTTAAGTCTCTCTCTCTCTCTCTCTTCTCTCATGTGTGTGTGTGTGTGTGTGTGTGTGTGTGTGTGTGTGTGTGTGTGTGTGTGTGTGTGTGTGTGAATGACTCACGTGCTGTCATAGACTGTGAGAAAATTATCACATGGAGCAGGAGTTGTAGGTGTTTGTGGATTTTGGAATCACAAGTTGATCCTCAGGAGGAGCAGCAGATACTCTTAATATCTGAGCCATCTCACTAAAAGAAGCTCTGTGGGATTCTTGACAGGATTTCATGAATCTGAAGTGTATTAAATCTTCTAAGGGCAGCACATATTGTGTCAGTATTTACTAGGAAAATCTAGGGGAAAAAGTGTGGCAGATCCTCCTCCTAATGAATAAAGATTTCAAGGAACCAATCACTGGGCGAGTAGGTGGGACTTCCGGGTTGAAGAGGGGAAGAAAGGAGGCAGGAGACAGGAACTTACTTGGCTTCTTGGACAGGAGAGAGATGGGGGCAAAATATAGGTAGTAGAGGCCCCTGGTTCAGTGGGCAGATCCGCCAGGATCCTCTACTAGAGGTTAAAACTTAGAATAGCTTACAAATTAGGATGTTAGTTGCTGTATCCAACAATTGTGTTACCTGTTGATTTAAAACTAAGTTTATGTGATGTTTTGTTTCACGAGGTGACTCAACTGAGTTCCAGAGCAACTTACCATGGTAGAGTGTGGGTTTTCCAGAAGTGTACTCCAGTGAGCCCTTGGAATTTGGAAGTGTGGGGCTGCGGGTGCAACAGCCTGCCATGGTAGAAAGAGCAAGGTCGGAGCTCTGAATTGGAGAGTCTGCTGGGATGAGAACAGGTCAGCTTCTTTGGGGCTGCAAACAGGCCTTTCAGTCGGGTGATGCCATGGAGGAGGTAGCATGAATTGCTTGTTAAATATTTAATGTAACAAGGAAGAGGTAAAGAGAAAAGGACACACGAGTAGGAAAGAGGGGTATCAGAGTGAATTATACACAACTATGTCATTGCCAATGAACTCACTGAGTAAATAAAATGTATGCAACATTCTCTTATGCAAAACAATTGTATTGAAATTATGGGAAACTGTAATGCTGAGGAACGTTGGAGAAATAGTATTCGGCTTGGGTATCCCCAGTCAAGGAAAATAAAGATCACAAAGAGCAGTGAAAATATTGTAACCTCAACACCAGATCATAGGTTCAGTCAATATTATACTTCAAGAGCCATTCATATGTCCATATATTATATATTTTTATGTGGGGTGGACAACCAAAAGATGTAGTTGAGCTCCAGACAGAGAAACATGATGCCCTTCTTATCCAGTCTCTGTTGTTCATTGCAATGTATATTCACCTTATTCTCTTCCTGGTATATGTAGTGTTTCATACTGTGAAATGCAGAGATTCAATTCCTACCATTTGCACATTTCTGTTGATGTCCAATGATGAGTCTGTACTGTTTACCTAAGGCAGAAAATGATCCTGTGGTTCTGTGTGCCAAAGCTCCTTCCTGTAATCTGAGAAAAACAAACAATATTTCTCAAATCAAAAAATGCTTGAATACATAGTGATATATATCTCTAATTAGTCACTTGAATTCCATTTTTAACCTCTCACAACCCAGCAGGAACACTTTATTTACTGCCTACAACAGCATAGTGTGGCCTCCAGATAGGAGGTGCAGATTCTATCACAATCCAGATACTTCTTACTAACAAAGTTGACCTACTTAGGTTGCCTTTTATATCTGATTGTTTCCACAAGCTCAGAGAAATGTTGGGTAAATCTGTATTGCACACCAAAACCAAGTCCTAATTGTTCTTATTAAGTGCAGCCCATGTCTCCTGCTTCTATTGTATTAGCTTAGCAATGTACTGTATCAGATTCTTCAGGCTGAACAGAGACAGGGAGCTCCAAAAAATTGACCTCAATGACCTAGAACAGTGGCCTAGACCACACACAAAGATACTAATTTAAAAAACCACCATCCAAAGTGCTTGTACCAGTTTGCAATGCTATCAGGAATAAAAGAGTGTTCCTCTTTCTCCACATCCTCACCAGCATGTGCTGTTGCTTGAAGTTTTGATCTTAGCCATTCTGATAGCTGTAAGGTGGAGTCTTACAACTGTTTTGATTTGTATTTCCCTGATGAATCATGATGTTGAACATTTACTGAAATGCCACTTGGCCATTCGAGATTCCTCATTTAAGAATGCTCTGTTTAACTCTGTACCCCATTGTATAAATTGAGTTATTGATTTTTCTGGAGTCTAACTTTGTGTTCTTTATATATATTTTGGATATTACCCCTGTATCAGATGTAGGGTTAGAAAAGATCTTTTCCCAATCTGCATGTTGTGATTTTGTTTTATTGGCAGTGTCCTTTGCCTTACAAAAGCTTTTCAGTTTCATGAGGTCCATTTGTCAGTTGTTGTTCTTAGAGCCTGGGCCATTGGTGATCATTTCAGGAAATTTTCCTCTGTACCAATGCATTCAGGTCTATTTTCTACTTTCTCTTCTATTAGATTCATTGTATCTAGTTTTATGTTGAGGTCCTCAATCCACTTGGACATGAGATTTGTACAAGGTGATAAATATGGATCTATTTGCAATCTTCTACAAGCAGACTGCAAGTTAGACCATCTCCATCCATT
Source organism: Uromys caudimaculatus (assembly GCA_028551405.1). Taxonomy (NCBI): domain Eukaryota; kingdom Metazoa; phylum Chordata; class Mammalia; order Rodentia; family Muridae; genus Uromys; species Uromys caudimaculatus. Next base: position 5,025 of record JAPYYD010006587.1, read on the forward strand.
GAAGATGCTTTCTTTTCCCCACTATATGGTATTGGCTTCTTTGTCAAAGATCAAGTGTCTATAGCTATGTGGGTTTATTTCTGGGTCTTCAGTTCTATTCCATTCTAATACCAAGTGAAATACTAATACTAAAATGTTTTATCACTATTGCTTTTTATTACAGCTTGAAGTCAGGATGGTTATTCCCATAGAGGTACTTTTATTGTTGAAAATTGTTTTCATATCCTGAGTTTTAGCTTTTCCATATGAACTCGCTCTTTCCATGCCTGTAAAGAATTATGTTGGAATTTAAAAATATTTTTTTTACACTCCAGCTTTTATTCCCCCCTCATCCACCCTCTGACTGTACCACGTACCATACCTCCTCCCCACCACCTATCTCCATGAGGAGGCCCCCATCTCCCACTGTCCACCTCAATTGATCTCTAAACTTCGTGGGGCCTCCAATCCCTTGAGGGTTAGGTGCCTCATCTCTGAGTGAATACAGACTTGGCAGTTCTCTGCTGTATATGTGTTGGGGGCCTCATATCAGCTGGCGTATGCTCCCTGGTTGGTGGTCCAGTGTTAAGAGGTCTTTGGTGTCCAGGATTACTGAGACTGCTGGTCCTCCACTACATAATGTGTTTGTTCTTTGGGACTGAGTTACCTCACTCGGGATGATGTATTCAAGTTCTATCCTTTTGCCTGTGAATTTCATGAAGTCATTTTTTTAATAGCTGAGTAGTATTCTATTGTGCAATGTACCACATTTTCTGTATTCATTCCTCTGTTGAGGGACATCTGGGTATTTCCAGCATGTAGCTATTATAAATATGTCTGCTATGAACATAGTGGAGCATGTATCCTTATTACATGTTGGCCATCCAGTTTCTGGCCCAACTTGGGATCCATTCTATGCAATGGCTCCAAACTCTGACTCTATTATTGATGCCATGTTGTGCTTGCAGACAGAGCCTAGCATTGCTGTCTTCTGAGATGCCTTACCAGCATCTGACTGAGACAGAAGCAGATAACTAGATCCAAATATTGGATGGAGATTTGGGACCCCTATGGAAGATTTAGGGGAAGGACTGAAGGTGATGAATGGGATGGCAACCGTATAGGACGAACAACATTGTCAGCTAGCCCATACCCCTCAGAGCTCACAGAGACTAAACCACCAACCAAAGAGTATACATGGGGTGGTCTGTGTTCCCCAGCATAGGCACATATATAGGAGAGTACTGCCTTGTCTGGCCCCAGTGCGAGAGGATTGCCTAATTCAATAGACTTGATGCCCCATGGTAGTGGAATGCTGGGAGTAAATGAGATTGGTGTGTGTGTGGTGGGGAGGGGGGTGTTTTGGTGAGGAGCACCTTCTCAGAGGCAAATTGATGGGGGGATATTGTGAAGAAATCTAGGAGGGAGGACCAGAATGGGAGGAAACATTTGGAATGTAAAGAAATAAAATAATTTAGTAATTAAAATGCAAATTTAAAAAGAAATTAAGGAGATAGAGAAAAGTCCATTCTGGCCCTGTTTGTCTGAGTCATTCATGGAAGCTAACAAACCTTCTAAGGGCCAAGGATCCCAGACTGAAAGCTATAATACTGGATAGAGTCAAGTTCTACTAATTGTGATACCACAGACCTAGATAGGATTTGCTTCTTATAACATGGTAATGGTTCAGAGAAGAGGATGTGCTCAGACTGTAACTTTTGAAAGGTCAAGGACTCTGGTACCAAAGATCTCCACAGGATCTACAAATCTTGTAAGTAGAGGGGTCCTGATACTAAGAAAATGAAATTGGAAGATAGCACCAGAGAAGTCAGCCTGCTGCTTGCCAGGAATAACTATAAGCAAACTAGCAGAGAATCTAAATTCTCAGATTAAAAATGAAAAAGAAAAAGAAAAAGAAAGAAGGAAAGAAAGAAAGAAAGAAAGAAAGAAAGAAAGAAAGAAAGAAAGAAAGAAAGAAAGGAGAATAAGAAAAGAATTGAAAATAAAATTAATCAATTCATACTATTCTGAGAATAGCAGTGAATTGTTGGAAAAGACTAGGATCGTTTCCAGCATTCTCTGACATCAGAATGTTCCTTAAAGCACTAAGCAATTGTGTCATGTGATTTCAGGGTCTAATAAAAAGTGGAGTTGATTTCTTGAGTTCTACAGAAGTTGCTGAAAGAAGGCTTATGAAGATGATATATTATTGGAGCCTTTTTTGAAACGTAAGCAAAGAGTGTTCATGGCATACTCTTATGCTTTGCTGCACTTCTATTAAGATAAAAATGAGTAATTTTGTCTCTACAGAGATAGAATGAAACTGTAATTGATGTTGATAATTGTCTCCGGAGAATTGTTTTGACAGAAATATTTTTGGTACCTGAGCCCATACTGTCAATGCTACCAGCAGAGAAAAATATAATTGCAGTCCTGAGGTTAGGAAAGTCACTGAATTGGGAAACTATATAGCTGAGCCCATCTATGTTCCTCAGATATGCCCATGGAATTAGCAACCTAGTGGGAATCCTACAGTCCTTCTGAGGGAAGCAGTTATAGGAGTGTTTTTGTTTCAGACTGAGAACTGAAACAAGGGAGGGGTTCAAAATAGTCTTTGTAAGTGCTCATATGTAGAAAAAATAATTTTGAGGAGGAAGTGATCTAAGTCAAGAGTTAGGTAGCTTCTGAGCTGAGCTCTAAATGATACGTGATAGTCTTGGACCATTTTGTTGTCTCTGATGGCCCAGAGTACAGCTGAGTATACCCTTAGGAGCATTCATTAGAGGCTTTCTTGTGGATGAGCAGGGTACCAATGACACAGGTCACATGAGTTATAGTAATAGGAAACTTATCCATATAACCTTGTACAGATGAAAGTACCAATTTTCAGGGCTACAGAAGGGACATTCACTGCGATATAATATTTATAAGAAAAGAAGCTGTAACAGTACCTTAAGTATGTGCCTATATCTAATATCAGAGATTATTTCTGTGATTTAAAACCAAATGAGACTTCAATCATTTGCTCAACTGATAAAAGGAACTCATGGATAAATTTTTGTTGGATATTTTCTTTATTCACATTTCAAATGATTTCCCCTTTCCAGGTCTCCCTTTCAGAAACCACCATCCCATCTCCCCTCCCCTTGCCTCTATAAGGGTGCTGCCCCACCCTCTCACCAACTCCCTACTTCCCTCCCTGGGATTCCCCTACAATGGGACCTGGAAGTCCTCAGGCCCAAGGGCCTCTCCTCTTATTGATTTCCAATAAGGCCATCCACTGCCACATGTGTGGACAGAGCCATGTCCCTTCATTTGTTTTCTTTGGTTATTGGTCTAATCTCTAGGCACTCTGGGGTTCTGGCCTTTTGACGCTGTTGCTCCTTCCATGTTGCTGCAGACCCACACAGCTACTTCAGTCCTTTCTCAAACTCCTCCACCTGCGACCCCAAACTCAGTCCAATGGTTGGCTGTGAGCATCTGCCTCTCTATTTGTCGGGCTCTAACAGAGCCACTCAGGAGCCAACCATATCAGGCTTCCATGAACAAGCACTTAACAGCAACCACATTAGCTCAAGGTTTGCTGGCTTTATATGGGATGGATTAATAAGTGGGGCAGTTACTGGATGATTTTTCCTTCATTCTCTGCTCGCTCCACACCTTGTATCCATATGCCCTACTGTGAGTATTTTGTATACCCTTCTAAGTAGTACTGAAACATCCACATTTTGGTCTTCCTTCTTCTTGGGTCTATGGTCTGTGAATTGGATCTTTGGTATTCTGAACTTTTGGGCTAATATTCACTTATCAGTGAGTACATACCATGTGTGTTCTTTTGTGACTGAGTTGCCCCACTCAAGATGATAGTTTAAATTTTCATCTATTTCCCTGTGAATTTTATGAAGTCATTACTTTTAATAGCTGAGTAGTACTCAATTGTGTAAATGTACAACATTTTCTGTATCCATTCCTCTGTTCAGGGACATCTGGTTGTTTCCAGCTTCAGGATATTAGAAATATTGCTGCTATGAACATAGTAGATCAGGTGTCTTTATTATATGTTGGAGCATCTTCTGGATATCTGAACAGGAGTGGTGTAGCTGTGTATTCAGGTAATACTATGTCCAATTTTCTGAAGAACTTCCAGACAGATTTCCAGAGTGGTTTTACCAGCTAGCAATCCCACCAGCAATGGAGGAGTGTCCTCTTTCTCCACTAACTCAGCCATTCAGACTGGTGTGAGGTGGAATCTCAGGGTTGTTTTCTTTGCATTTTCTTGATGACTAAGGATGTTGAACATTTCTTTAGGTGCTTCTCAGCCCTTCGAATTTCCTCAGTTGAGAATTCTCTGTTTAGCTCTGCTCCCCATTTTTTGATAGGGTTATTAAGGTCTCTGGTGTCTAACTTCTTTTGTTCTTTGTAAATATTGGATATAAGCCCTCTATCATATGTAGGATTGGTAAAGATCTTTTCCCAATCTATTGGTTGCCATTTTGTCCTATTTACAGTGCCCTTTTCCTACAGAAGCTTTGCAATTTTATGAGGTCCCATTTGTCAATTTTAGAGCATAAGCCATTGGTGTTCCATTCAAGAAATTTTTCCCTGTGCTCATGTGTTTGAGATTTTTCCCCACTTTTGCTTCTATTCAACTGAGTGTATCTGGTTTTATGTGGAGGCCCTTGATCCACTTGGACTTGAGCTTTGTACAGGGACATAAGAATTCAATCAATTTGCATTTTTCTAAATGTTGACCAGCAGTCGACCCAGCACCATTTGTTGAAAATGCTGTCTTTTCAGGAAGATCAAGTGACCATAGGTGTTTGGGTTCATTTCTGAATCTTCAATTCTATTCCATTCTATTGCTCTGCCTGTCTGTCACTGTACCAATACCATGTAGTATCTGTCACTATTGCTCTGTAGTACAGCCTGAGGTTAGGAATGGTGATTCCCCCAGAAGTTCTTTCATTTTTGAGAATAGTTTTTCTCTCCTGGGTTGTTTGTTTTTCCAAATGAATTTAAGAATTTCTAAGTCTATGAAAAATTAAGTTGGAATTTTGATCGGGATTTCATTGAATCTGAAGATTGCTTTTGGGAAGATGGCCATTTTTACAATATTAATCCTGCCAGTCCATGAACAGGTCTTCTTCAATTTCTTCCTTCGTAAACATGACATTCTTTTAGTACAGATTTTTCTCTTGTCTGTTGAGAGTCATACCACCATCTTTTATATTGTTTGTGACTATTGTATAGGTTGTCATTTCCATAAATTATTTCTCAACCCATTTATCCTTTGAGTATAAGACAGCTCCCGATTTGTTTGAGTTAATTTTATATCCAGCCACTTTGCTGAAGTCATTTATAAGCTGTAGGAGTTCTCTGGTGAAATTGTTGGGTAGTATACTTAAGTATACTACCATATCATCTGCAAACAGTGATATTTTGATTTCTTCCTTTTCAATTTGTATCCCTTTGATCTCCTTTTGTTGTGTAATTGCTCTAGATATAACTTCAAATACTATATTTAGCATATAGGGAGAAAAGGGCAGCCTTGTCTAGTGCCTCATTTTAGTGGGATTGCTTCAAGTTTCTCTTCATTTAGTTTGCTATGTTTAGGTATGGGCATTGAATTCCTGATCTTTTCAAGACTTTTAACATGAAAGGATGTTGAATTTTGTCATATCCTTTTTCGGGATCTAATGAAATGCTCATGTATTTTTTTTATTTGCATTTTTCAATGTAGTGGATTACATTGATGGATTTCCATATATTGATCTATCCCTGCATCCCTGGGATGAAGCCTACTTGATCATGGTGAACGATGGCTTGGATGTGTTCTTAGATTCGGTTTCCAAGAATTTTGTAGAGTATTTTTGCATGGATATTCATAAGGGAAATTGTTCTGAAGTTCCCTTTCTTTTTGGGTTTTGGTACCAGTGTATCTGTTGCTTCATTGAATAGTAGTGTTCCTTCTGTTTCCATTTTGTAGAATATTTGGAAGAGTGTTGATATTAGGTCTTCTTTG
>JAPYYD010006588.1:0-11024 GCA_028551405.1 Uromys caudimaculatus
ATTTCTAGCTAGAGCAATAAGACAAGAAAAGTAGATCAGATGCTACAAATTGAAAGGGAAGAAGTAAAAGTATTACTGTTTGCAGATGATGTGATAGTATACATAAGTGACGCCAAAAATTTTACTAGAGAATTACTGCTGATAAACAACTTCAGTAAAGTGGGTGGATATAAAATTAACTCAAAGCCTTCAATAGCCGTCCTTTATACAAATGATAAAGGGGCTGAGAATGAAATTAGTGGGGAAAACCATGACACAATATCCACAAATAACATAAAATTTCTTAGTTTAACTCTAACTAACCAAGTGAAAAAATACAATTCCTTTGTAGAAGCACAGAACAGATTTCTCTTTCTTTCTATTTTGGGGATGTGGGTTTCCACATTTGAGGGATATCTATGCTGTTTATATATTGTGGCTGTTATGTATAATGCAATGAGGCATATCAGTCTCTAGGTGTCACTGTAGTATTGTGACTGATATCTTTGGTGTAAACCTGTAATTGGTGTAACTGGATGAAAAGATATTTCTTGTTTGAGTTTTGAGGTTCCTTTTCTCCACCATCCTCACCAGCATTTCTTGCCACTGGTTTTCCTGATAGTGGTCTGGATGATTGCTGTGAGCTGGAATCTGAGCATCAGATTCTTTTCCATGTTGCTGATGGCTAAAAACAGTAAACATTTCCCATATATTGATGGTTATTTTTCTTTCAAGTACTGGTTGTTCATTTTCCCTTTCATTAGTTGCATGATTTCAGGGTAATCTTTTACTTTTTTGTAGTCTAGGCACTAATTCTTTAGGAAATGTCTACTGATCCACAGTTTCCTTTCATTCTATTAGCTGCCTCTTTCCTGCTTGTTACCTTTGCCTATAATGCACATTGAAGTTAGCCTCATTCTTTATCACTCCTTTTCCTGAGAATGAAGTTGTTTTTTGTTTTTTTAGAAAGTCCTTGCCCATTTATATGCCTTGACGCACTTTCTCCCTCATTGTCTTTAGTGGTTCTAGTCTTAGCTCTTGTGCAGAAATCAACATTAGAGTTGCTTTTGTGCAGTGTAAGTGACACAGGTGTGGTTTTCCTCTTGTCTCTGAGGATTTCCAGCTTTTGCTGTCCCAGGTAATGAAGAGGCACTCTCTTCTTCAACGTGTGTTATGGACACTTTTGTCAAAGATTTCATGTCTGTCCCTGTGTGTTCTGAACTCTACTTTACTGGTGTACAGATAATTTTCTGGCAGTTTACAGCAATTTCTGCTTTTTAATATAAAAATTACTTCTGGAATTTAATCTGAAACTATGGATAGTGATACTTTCGGCACTGTGCTTTGATTTCTTTGTTGGTGTGGACTCTTTTAAATACCAGGTAAGTTTTATGATTGCATTCTTTAATTTCAGTTAAAATTTCTATTGCACTGTATTTGGTGAAAATTGAATTGGATTTGAAGATTCCTTATATAATAAAATAATTTTCACAATATTAACACTATTAGTATGTACATGGTAAGCCGTCTCATCATTAGTTTTTTCTTCAATGTCTTTCTTCAGTGTCAAAAAGAATCATTGTAGAACTATTTTGCCTTTTTGATTTTATTTCACGGCATTCCTAGTTTTTTAATTTCTACAATGGACAAAAGATGTTTCCTGAGTTCTTTAACAGTATATTCAGTTTTCCCTTAGAGCAATGCTACTGAATTTAAAATTAAATTATAAAAAATTTTATCTGAGCTTTTTTGAGGGTCATTTTAGGGCATTTCAACAGTGGTCACTTTTTTTCTAATTTTCAACCAGAATCCATTTCCCTAACCCCTTTTCCCTCTCTGGCTTCTAGCTAAAAATTTAAGTGTAGGGAAAATGTATACCATGTTCTTAAAATAATTGCATTTTTCTCTCAATTTATTTAACGTTTGATGCATCTTTTCTTTTTCTAGATTCTTCATGGTATGGGCCACAAACTATGTTTCATCTTACTGTAGACTTTTGAGCCTGTTAGAGATGATTATCACAAGTTTATTCCCAAGTCTATTCATATACTCTATTGCATTTACAGTTTTGCAATTGTTTCAGAATCTTTGCATTCACGTAACCAAACCAAGAATGATGGTACCATTGCTTTAATGTGCTTCATGGTCATTGTTTTAAAATAACATTTATTACCTGATTACTTTTTGTCCCATGGATTCCTGGAGTTTGATGATACTTCCTTTTTCTTCCTCCAACTAAGTCCTTCAAGAGCCCCTGCTATATTGTCTTGTAAACTCACACTGACAAATGTGGGAGGAGAGGGCCGTGAGGAGTGGGTAGGACAATGTCTAACACAGTAATGTTAATAATGCCACGTAGGAATATGCATACATGTGTTTTGCTACCACAGGTGGACAATGATTCTCTGAAATACAGTATAGTGTAGTATAGGTCCACTGCTAAGCTAATGTATTCACCTCATGTTGTTGGTCAAATCTGTTCCAGAGATAATAACAATAATATAAACTATTGTGACTGTTTTGAGCTGGGCACCAGAAGTTGATGGTTTAGGACCTTTGAATAAAAGCACCAATCATTTTTGTTACAGGGCATAGGAAAACCCATTAGTACTGATGGGGGCATTTAAAACCCACAGCATACCTTTAACCATCTAAAAACATGCTATGCTAGTCTGTTGGGTACGATAAAAATCTTCAAAAATAATAACCAGCTGTGAATCCAGAGAACTACAATCATGACAGGGATGGCATAATTGTCCCATTGGTGCAATAGTGGCATAAATAATATGAGGGTAACCAATCTTTCAGTTGGAGGAATGATACACACTAAGAAATTTCTGCTTTAGGTGTTACTTTTAGAAACAGAATGCTGATGTCTGAGCTCATTATGCAAAGAGTTTTTCAGTTTTTATTTTACTGTGTCCTTATGTAGTTTCTGGTAATTTTTCATATTACATGTGATGTAGCATTGTTTTTGTTAAAATTTGAGATTATAAGACATCTACATTGTCTTCTTTGGCCTTTACTGCTGTACCCTCTACCACATATCTGTCCCTCCTTGACCCTTTTCAATTTTTTGGTCTCTCTCTCTCTTGTTTTCCATGTAATTCTTCTTCCAGACATTTAATTAAAATGCATTCCTAAATTTAACCTCCTCAGTCAGTATAAAGTTCTTTGTATGTACATTTTTATAGGTAACTATTTGGTACTGGATAACTTATTGATATGCTCTTCCCCAGGGAAGAATCGTTTTTTGGCATTCAGGATTCCTTAGTTGCCTGTAGTCCTTTCATTAGGGCTGAAGCCTCAAGGGATTTTCTCTGTTTACTTTGTAAGGTTTATTGTTGTTGATATTGTTCAGTTCATGTTTAGGAAGCCATGCTGGTGAGACTTTATGGGTATAGACTATGATATTACTGGCAGACACATCCTCACGGCAAACTCACTAAACTGGCCCTACAATTTATTCACTTGCTCTTCCATAAAGACAGTTGAGATTTACTTGCTGAAGTTGTTGCACAGATCTATTGGTTGGGCTTGATCTTCTCAATCTGGATTTTGATTTGCTCTGGTTTCCTTTAAGGGCCTCTGTTTAAAAGAGAGCTGTCCTATTTTTTTTTTTCTTTTCTTTTCTTTTGTTGGATATTTTCTTTATTTACAATTCAAATGTTATCCCCTTTCTGCATTTCCCCTCTGGAAACCCCCATGTCCTATCCCCCCTCACCCTGCTTCTCTGACAGTGCTCTCCCACCCAACCACCCACCTCTGCCTCCCCACGCTGGCATTCCCCTACACTGTAGCATGGAGCCTACACAGGACCAAAGACCTGTCCACCCTTTGATGCCTGACAAGGCCATCCTCTGCTACATAAGCAGCTGGAGCCATAGGTGGCTCCATGTGTACTCTTTGGTTGGTGGTTTAGTCCCTGGGAGCTTAGGGGTGTCTGGTTGCTTGCTATTGTGGTTCTTCTTATGGGGCTGCAAACCCTTTCAGTTCCTTTAGTCCTTTCTTTAACTCCTCCACTGGGGAGCCTGTGATCAGTCCAATGGTTGATATAAGCATCCACCTCTATTTTTCAGGCTCTGGCAGAGCCTTTCATGGGGCAGCTGTATCAGGCTACTGTCAGCAAGTCCTTCTTGGCATCCACAACAGTGGCTGGGTTTGTTGACTGTATATGGGATGGATTCCCAGATGAGGCAGTCTCTGGATGGCCTTTCATTAAGTCTCTGCGCCAGGGGGTGAGGATTATACTTTTCTCTGGGGTATAGGGATAGATATTTAGAGTTTGCTTGGAGATTATGCTTTTGAAGTAATAAAGATTTATGACATCACTGGCCCTGGATAGGTCTAGGTTTCAGTACCAGACAGGACTTCCCTCTCATGAATAGATCCAAACTGTAATTAGAGATCAGTAGGATAACCACAAGCCTTGCCACAACTACAACCTTGGGTTTCTTAGTCTTGATGCTCCTTGTTGTGCCTCACAGGAAACACCTGAGAACTGAAGCCCTCAGACTGTCCACAGTTTACTAGCCGTGATATTTACATTGGCTTGAGGTTTAAGTCTCCAGATCTCACACTCAAGGCTAGATTCTAGTCTTCTCCCAGCAAGCATGCTCCTCATACATACCTACGCTCAGACAAGTCAGCTTTGGACCCGGGTGTTGTCTTGCCCAGAGGCAGAAATGTGGACTAGCTGCCATCTCAGCCACATCATCCTAGAAATCCCAAGGTGAGCCTGGCATAACTGCCACTGGATAAATCAGGAATCAGTTCCTGACCTCTCCCAGTAACTACGGCTATTGTAATAACCTGATGAGGAGAACAAAGTCAACCCAGTTGAGACAGTGAATGATTCTTCAAGGTCATGTGGCCACACATCCCTCACTGTGTCTCAGAGGTCAGACTCCTTTTAGGGTGATTCAAGTCTTCAGGAATATCTGTTCCTCAGCTTAGACATCAATGAAGATGCACGTGAGAGTCTAATACATCAGCAAATGTCTGTAGGATGAGTGTGTTCAACTCGGGAGAATAAGAAAAAGCATAAACCCCAAAAACGTTTAAGGAGTTCATCTTGATTATATTAAGCATCGTAGATTAAAGGAAAGAAATGTGGAAACAAATTACATCATTAATACACCTAAAGATGTAGTATGCATTTTAGGCAAAATAATGAATGAACAAAGAGCCAAAAATCACATCATTTACCTAAGAATAAATTTGAGAGCAGGTAGGAAGAAGTTTCAGATGAAACAGCATAAAAGGCTGATGTCATAAAGGTCTTTATTTCTCTCAAGTGACATACAGTCCTGAGCAAGTCTTTGCTAATGAGCTTGTTGTAGTTCTTCTTGGGAGTGCATATGACCCATTAGCTGTTTAGTCTCATATGCAGAAGTAGATTGATAACATGTCACAGTATATCACCGATCCTGGGTTTTGTTTTTTTTTTATAGGTTAGCAACATCATTCTTTCCACACCATATTAGCCCTTTCCCTCACTTTCTGCTTAGTAATGTGCCATCTGACATTACCAGTAATCACAGTCAGTTTCCGTTAGTGATATGTAGTAGCTTCTACACATCCATCAATATCGTAGTATTGAAGACCAGAGTAGCATATTCCTGAAGGATGATTAGATGTAAATTCGTGAATAGTCTAATATAAAAATATTTTCTAAGACAAATGCAAAGAAATGGACAAAAATAAGGAAACCTATTTTCTCTGGGAATAACTACTGCTTTATTATTAATAAGGCATATTAATTTCCAAAACTTTGGTTTATTTGAAATGTTTTTATACACATTATTTATTCAACATCTCCATCTTCTCTTTTCAAATTATAATTTATATTTTTCACTCATTTTCTTTACATCCTGCTCACTGATGCCCCTTTCAACCCCCACACAGTCTTTCTCCCATCCATCCTACCCTTCTCTTCTGAGAGGGTCAAGGACCCTGTGTATCCCTCGCCTCACCCTGGCACTCAAGTATCTTCTAGGCTAGGCACCTCCTCTCCTGCTGAGGCCATAAAAAGTAGCACAGCTAGAAGAATATATCCCATATACAGGCAACAGCTTTTGTGATAGGCCCTGTTCCAGTTGTTTAGGAACCATATGGAGACCAAGCTGGACATCTGCTACATATCTGCAGGAAGGCCTAGGTCCAGGCCATGGGTGTTCTTTGGTTGGTAGTTCAGTCTCTGAGAGCCCCAAGGGTCCAGGTTAGCTGATTCTGTTAGTCTTCCTGTGGTGTTTCTATCCCCCTGGTGGCCCAGCATTCTTCATTCTATTCTTCCATGGGTCCTCAGTCTCCTTCTACTGTTTGGCTGAGGCCTTCTGCATCTGTCTGAGTCAGCTGCTTTTAATTATTGATCTGAGGCAAATATTTTATGTTTTAATTGTATGCTTTAATTGTATGCTTTAATTGTATTGTATATTTTAATTGTATCCACTCTCGATTCTCAAACAAGCCTTAGCCAGAGGCTCTGACAGGCATCCCCATTTGAATAAGCGAATGAAGGTTTAAGGTGGTGGGTACTGAGGTTCAGACCCAGCTAGACTGACTCAGAACCTTGTTCTTTTGTAATCATGTGTGTGTGTGTGTGTGTGTGTGTGTGTGTGTGTATGTGTGTATGTGTGTATGTGAGCCCATGTGTACACACAAATGTGTGCATATGTGTGTGGCGGTCACAGATTAAGCTCAGGTGTCCTTTCTCAGGACACCATGTACCTTGTTGATGGAGGCAGGGTCTCTCGCTGGTTTGGAACTTGCTGATTCAGCTAGCCTGGCTGGCCACTGAGCCCCAGGGATCCACTTTCATTCTTTCCCCAACGCTAGGATTGTGTGTGTGTGTGTGTGTGTGTGTGTGTGTGTGTGTGTGTATTTGAGCCTGTTTGTATTTGTGTGTTTGTGTGTGCCTGTTTGTACCTTGTAGTTAAGAAAAGAATGTAGATGCCATGAATCTAGAGTTACAATTGTTCCTGAGCTGCCCCGCTTAGGTGCAAGGATTCTATCTTAGATTCTCTTCAAGAGCAGTGTGCATTCTCCATTGATAAACTCTCTCTCAATTGATGTGTTTAAACACCATCTTACCCACTGCATATTTCACAGTTTACGCATATGTCTGTTGGAAACCGTACAGAAGGATGTCCTTCTTTTGTGAGTCATTTTTATCCATGTCTTGAAATTTCATTGATTTTCACATATGCCCATACACGTTCTCCTGAATATTCCATGGTAACAGTTTAAGTGGTAAATGATAGTGGCTAAATAGACTTTCAGAACCATACTTTAACATGTCTTGGTGCTAAGCCAGATCCATCATGCAGGGTTTTACTGCTGTAGATGTCTAAAGAGCACCCACATAGGCACAGCAGTGAAAGTACCTGGATGGAAGCAGACAGGCAAGAAATTTCCACCTTTTTTCATTTTGGCTTAGCATGGGCTACCAGGTGCACACATCACAGATAGATTCAGCAGAAGAGAAGGTTGATGAAGAACTGAGTGGCTCCTAATGCAGGTCCTCTGTAGGAGTGCCTGGATTAAGGATCTATGAATCCACTTCCTCATCTCATGCCTAAGTCATGCCCTAAGATTGGTACAGCTTGCTGCCCACAAAGAGGAAGAGGGATGAGGAATATCTTGTCATGATCTGTCAGAAAACCGTGTGGGTGTCAGTAGGCAGGGCATCGCGTCTCCAGTCACTGTCACACAAGTTGGGGCAGAGCCCAGTGTTAGAATAAAAGGGCCAATGGACAGGGCCCTTCCATCCACTCACTGGCTGAGATACCCACAGATCTTGTGATACTTCTCATCTTGGTAAGTGTTTACTGGAGGTAAGAGCAGAGACTTCAGAGTCGACCAAGAATACAGCTGGACAGACTCTGGAAAGGATCCTTCCCAATTGTGGGCACATTGATTTATCACAAAGCATGGTGAAGTCTGAGGGATGAGGCAGTGGTGGCTTTGACAGTCACTGCTACCATGCTGATACTAAGATTAAACTGAAAAGCTCTGCACATTTTGACTCTGGCAAATACTACGTACCTTCAGTTTATAGGCCTGCTTAGGACTGGACCTTCAGCACAGATAACTGTGCATCTAGTCAGGTTACCAGAAGTAATTGGGCTTCTCATGAAAATGTTCCTGGCACTGAACAGCTAGTGCAAGGAAAGTCAGCAGGGTCTCAGTTTCTACCCTTGGCCAGAGCAGATGGCAATTTGAAACATCTGAAGTCTCATCTTACCTCATGGCCTACTCTTCCTAGGAAGTCTGAAGAGGGTTTACATATTTTTTCTGTCATACTGAGCAGACTCGCTAAATGTGTTAGAAGGACCTTTGAAATACTGACCTTAAAATAAATAACCTTCAGGTTATGATTGTTCTCTCATTAACAACGAGTTATCTCTGAAATAGTACATATCCTTGCATGTATAAATCCTAAGAATAGGGCTGGAGAGGTGGCTCAGTGGTTAAGAGCATTGACTGCTCTTCCAGAGTTTCTGAGTTCAACTCCCAGGATCCACTTGGTGGCTCACAACCATCTGGCATGGGATCCAGTGTCTTCTTCTGGTGTGTCTAAAGACAGCTGCAGTGTACTCATATAAGTAAAAATAAATAAATTTAAAGAAAAGACTAAGCATAGCAGACCCATCTAACATTCACCAGATATTTATTTAGTGCTGCTGGATTTCAGGTAACTGTATCTCAGGTCCATGGGTTTCTGATATTTAAAGACAGGGTGAACAGCATGTGACAATCTGAGTACATTATAAATGAAATGACTATAGGTGGTATTTCTATGTTGATCAGTAATGCTTCTGTATGGCCAGCACTGGTCAGGTTACCACAGTGTCTGGTGTCTGACATATCCATAACTCTCTCACAGCTCCTGAACACCCACAGCTGAGATGTCCTGCCAACAGAGCCAGCAGCAGTGCCAGCCCCCTGTCAAGTGCCCACCCAAGTGCCAGACCCCAAAGTGCCCTCCAAAGTGTCCCCCTAAATGTCCTCCCAAGTGTCCTCCTGTGTCTTCTTGCTGTGGCCCCAGCTCTGGTGGCTGCTGTGGCCCCAGCTCTGGTGGCTGCTGTGGCTCCAGCTCTGGTGGCTGCTGCAGCTCTGGGGGTGGAGGCTGCTGCCTGAGCCACCACAGACACCACAGATCTCTTCATCGCCATTGCCACAGATCTGGATGCTGTAGCAGTGGTGGCAGTAGTGGCTGCTGTGACAGCAGTGGCTGTTGTGGCAGCAGTGGTGGCAGCAGTGGCTGCTGTGGCAGTAGCCAGCAGTCTGGAGACTGCTGCTGACTAGAGTGAGGAAGAATTCAGACATGTGGTGCAGGAAGAGCACATGCTGCAAAGACTCCCCAATGCTAGATGCTTTCTCCTCCTGTTTCCCTCCTTGTCCTGCCCTCTAAGGTGCTGAAATCTCCTGGGAAATGTTCTGTATTCTCAGGAAGTGGCAATACCTTTTTGCCTCTTTGTTATAAATTAAATTACTTTGACAACCATTACTGAAAACCCATTGCTTTTCTTTTATCTTGGCTCATCCTGCTTCCCATCTCATAGTCATCTTCCTCTTTAACCAGACCGCGGTACCTCGAGCTATTTTCCTCTTTTAGATGTGTGTGTATATCCTGTGAGTTTATACTAGCTACTGTCCACTATCTGTAAGAACTTCTTTTCTCTTTTTAAGTGATCATTTGTCACAATTATAAAATTGGGGGAATAACTCAGTGTCCAGGGAGTTGTAGATACAAGTCCACTATTAGACACACTTTAGGAGCACCACGATTCTACACTCAGATTAAATGGAGACAAGCGGCACACTGATCAACCATTTCTTTTCTTTTTATGTTCTTGTTGGTCCCTTGTAAACAAAGTTGTTACAGAGAAATGCAGAAAATTACATTTTAATTCAAGTCACTGAGCTGCTGTAACTGACATAGTGTGGGAACTTCTGTACAGCTGACCGTTGGCAGTGCTCTCATTCCTTCCCCTCTGTGACTGCCTGCTGAAATCTTGACAAATGAGGAATTCAACAGTGGAGAGGGACGTTTTGATGTCTTTTCACATGCCTGCTTCCTACTCCTGTGTTTTAATTTAATACAAGTCACTGCAATAGTACTCTGAAAACTTGTCTTTGATCTTGTGGTTTCCTTCAGGTTTCTAACTCTGTCCTCTCTCATTAGTAGGAAAGAGACTTTGCCATCATTTACCACTGTAACTTCCACAGAAAGGCTCTTTCTGTGCGCTCACTCACCCTATCAGGCCCTAATTTCCTGTACTCTTAAATGTAACTGAAAATGTCCCTATAATATTTATTCACATTGCTATATATAAATTAAGCAAAGTAAATTCATTTATATAAATGTAATGTCCAATTATTTTTGCACAACATTTAGAGTGTATGCCACAAAGAGTAATGTACACACTCCGAGTACTGTTGAGAACTCACCACTTACAATTTAAATTATAATATGGCATAAATTAATTATAATATCTAAATGAAATGTCTGTTCTAAATTACCAAGGGCCTCTGTCCAGCCAGGGTATACTCTTGGATTGGTGACTCAGTCTCTGAGCCCCCAAGGGTCCAGGTTATTTGACTTTGTTGGTTTTCTGGTGAGGTTCCTATCCACCACAGACACTTCAATCCATCCCCCAATTCTTCCATAAGAGTCCGCAACATCTGTCCAGTGTTGGCTGTGGGTATCTGCATTTGTTTCAGTCAGCTGCTGGGAAGAGCCTCCTAGAGGACAGCTACGCTAGTCTCCTGTGTGCATGTATGATACAGGATCATTAATAGTTTCAGGAACTGGTGTTTGCATATGGGATAGGTCTCAAGGTGATCAGGTTATTGGTTGGCCATTACTTCAGTCTCAGTTCCATCTTTGTCCCAGCATTTCTTTTTAGACAGGACAAATTTTGGGTAGAAAGTTTTCTGGGTGTGTTGGTGTTATTATCCCTTTGGCTATTTCAGGTTCCATGTCCCCACTGTTAAGCATCTTTGTAAGGTCACCCACACTGAGTCCTGAGAGCCTAACC
>JAPYYD010006589.1:0-11022 GCA_028551405.1 Uromys caudimaculatus
GGCTTGCTGTGGTGGGAGAGCTGGGTTCTGAGGGTGTGGAGTACTCTTGGTTTCTGTTCTTTATGTTCTTACCCTTGCCTTTTGCCATCTTGTTGACTCTGATGTTAGCTGATCTTACTCTGTCTGGTTGTGGCTTGCCCCTCCTGCAGGCCTCTGTGTCAGTACTCCTTGAAGACCAGCTCTCTCTGAGAGGTGTTTGTGTTTAGAGAACTGTCCCTCAGGGTCTGCTCTGGGGGGGGAAATGGAATCAGAAGGATCTTGTCCCCAGCTGTCCCTTGGTTCCTATGCCCCGAAGGCTCTGTAAAGGTCTCTCTTGATCCAGAAGTGGTGGTTTTGCCTGTGCTCAATGGTGTGTCAACACTTCTGGGATTCCCTGTTCTCGTGGAGCCTTGTGGTCCAGGCTGAGGTCCCCAGGCACAGGTGTAAACCAGAAAGTTCACAGTTTTTCTGTCCCCAGGTTCTCAGGCCCTGGATCCCGGCAGATCCGGGTGGGTCTTGGTGAGAGGTGTTGTTCCCCTTTACCCCACTCACAGCCCTTCCAAGCTCCTGGGAGGTTACCCTTTTATGACGCTTGTTGGCTAAGGTCTCCTGCTGGCCCAGGCAGAGGTCCCCAGGCATCAGTGTAAACCGGAAAGTTCAAAGTTATTCTGTTCCCGGGTTCTCAGGCCCTGGATCCCGGCAGATCCGGCTGAGTCTGGGTGAGAGGTGTTGTTCTCCTTAACTCCACTCACGGCCTTTCCAGGCTCCTGGGAGGGCACCCCTCTCTGGTGCTCATTGGCTAATGACTCCTGGCGGCCCAGGCAGAGGTTTCCACCTGCAAGTGAAATCCGGAAGTTTCGGAGTTTTTCTGTCCCCGTGTTCTCAGGCCCCGGATCCCGGCAGATCCGGGCGGGTCTGGGTGAGAGCTGCTGCTCCCCTCAACCCCACTCATGGCCCTTCCAAGCTTCTGGGAGGTTACCTTTCTATGGCGCTTGTTGGCTAAGGTCTCCTACTGGCCCAGGTAGAGCAGTTTGCAAGAATTTTATTGAGTTTTTTGCATCGATATTCATAAGGAAATTAGTCTGGAGTTTTTTTCTTTTTTCTTTGTTGGGTCTTTGTGAGATTTTGGTATCAGTGTAACTATGGCCTCATAGAATGAATTAGGTTGTGTTCCTTCTGTTTCTATTTTGTGGAATAGTTTGAAGAGTATTAGTGTTAGATCTTCTTTGAACGTCTGATGGAATTCTGCACTAAACCCATCTGGTGCTAGACTTTTTGGTTGGAAGACTTTTAATGACTGCTTCTATTTCTTTAGGGGTTATTGGACTGTTTAGATGGTTTATCTGATCCTGACTTAACTTTGGTATTTGATATCTGTCTAGAAAATTGTCCATTTCATCCAGATTTTCGAATTTTGTTGAGTATAGGTTTTTGTAGTAGTATCTGATGATTTTTTTGAAATTCCTAAGATTCTATTGTTACATCTCGCTTTTCATTTCTGATTTTGTTAATTTGGATACTGTCTCTGTGCCCTCTGGTTAGTCTGGCTAAGGGTTAATCCATCATGTTGATTTTCTCAAAGAACCAGCTCCTGGTTTTGCTGATTCTTTGTATAGTTCTTTTTGTTTCTACCTGGTTGATTTCAGCCATGAGTTTTATTATTTCTTTCCTTCTACTCCTCTTGGGTGTATTAGCTTCTTTTTGTTCTAGAGCTTTCAGGTGTGCTGTTAAGCTGCTAGTGTATGCTGTCTCTAGTTTCTTTTTGGACCCACTCAGAGGTATGAATTTTCCTCTTAACATTGCTTTCATTGTGTCCCATAAGTTTGGGTATTGTACTTTCATTTTCATTAAATTCTAGGAAGTCTTCAATTTCTATTTTTATTTCTTCCTTGACAAAGTTATCAATGAGTAGAGCGTTGTTCAGCTTCCATGTGTATGTGGGCTTTCTGTTGTTTTTGTTCCCATTGAAGACCAGCCTTAATCCATCTGATAGGTGGCATGGCATTATTTCAATCTTTGTATATCTCTTGAGATTTGTTTTGTGACCAATTACATTGTCAATTTTGGAGAAAGTAAAATGAGGTTCAGAGAAGAAGGTATAGTCTTTTGATTTATGATGAAATATTCTATATGTATCTGTGAAATCCATTTGGTCCATAACTTCTGTTGGTTTCATTGTTTATCTGTTCAGTTTGTGTTTCCAAGGTCTGTCCATTGATGACAGTGGGATGTTGAAGTCTCCCACTATTATTGTGTGAAGTGCAATGTGTGCTTTCAGCTTTAGTAAAGTTTCTTTTATGAATGTGGGTGCCCTTGCATTTGGAACATAGATGTTCAAAATTGAGAGTTGTTCTTGGTAGATTTTTTCCTTTGATAAGGATGAAGGGTCCTTATTTTATTTGATGACTTTTGGTTGAAATCAATTTTATCCGAATTTATTAGAATTACTTCTCCTGCCTGTTTCCTGAGACCATTTGCCTGGAAAATTGTTTTCCAGCTCTTTACTCTGAGGTAGTATTTGTCTTTAACACTGAGGTACATTTCTTGTATGCAGCAAAATGCTGTGTCATGTTTATGTATCCAGTCTGTTAGCCCATGTCTCTTTATTCGTGTATTGAGTCCATTGATGTTAAGAGATATTAAGGAATAGTGGTTGTTCCTTCCGTTATTTTTAATGTTATTTTTATGTTTGTGTGGCTATCTTCTTTTGGATTTGTTGGAAGAAGATTACTTTCTTGTCTTTTCTAGGGTGTAGTTTCCTTCCTTGTGCTGGCATTTTCCATCTATTATCCTTTGTAGGACTGCGTTTCTGCAAATATATTGTGTAAATTTGGTTTTGTCATGAAATATCTTGGTTTTACCATCTATGGTAATTGAGAGTTTTGCTGGGTATAGCAGCCTGGGTTGGCAGTTGTGTTCTCTAAGGGTCTCTATGAGATCTTCCCAGGATCTTCTAGCTTTCATAGTCTCTGGTGAGAAGTCTTGTGTAATTCTGATAGGTCAGCCTTTATATGTGACTTGACCTTTTTCCCTTACTGCTTTTAATATTCTTTCCTTGTTTTGTGCATTTAGTGTTTTGACTATTATGTGACAGAAGGAATTTCTTTTCTGGTCCAATCTATTTGGAGTTCTGTCGGCTTCTTGAATGTTTATGTTCATCTCTTTCTTTAGGGTAAGGTAGTTTTCTTCTATAATTTTGTTGAAAATATTTACTGGCCCTTGAAGTTGGGACTCTTCACTCTCTTCTATACCTATTATCCTTAGGTTTGGTGTTCTCATTGTGTCCTGGATTTTCTTGATGTTTCAGATTAGAAGTTTTATGAATTTTGTATTTTCTTTGACTGTTGTGTCAATGTTTTCTATGGTATCTCCTGCACCTGAGATTCTCTCTTCTATCGCTTGTATTCTGTTGGTGATGCTTGCATCTATGACTGCTGATCTATTTCCTACGGTTTCTATCTCCAGAGTTGTCTCCCTTTATGATTTCTTTGTTGTTTCTACTTCCATTTTTAGATCCTGGATGGTTTTGTTCATTTCCTTTGCCTGTTTGATTGTGTTTTCCTGTATTTCCTCTTTAATGACTTCTCGCTGTTTACCTGTGTTCTCCTGTATTTCTTTAAGGGAGTTATTTATTTCCTTCTTAATGTCTTTTATCATCATCATAAGAAGTGATTTTAAATCTGAGTCTTCCTTTTCTGATGTGTTGGGGTAACCAGGGCTTGCTGTGGTGGGAGAACTAGTTTCTGATGATGCCAAGTTGCCTTGGTTTCTGTTCCCTATGTCCTTTCCTTTGCCTTTCACCATCTGGTTATCTCTGGTGTTAGCTGGTCTTGCTCTCTCTGACTGTGGCTTGTCCTTCCTGCAGGCTTTTTTGTCAGTAGTCCTTGGAGACCAGCTCTCTCTCTGAGAGGAATTTGGGTTTGGAGAGTTGTGGTACAGCTCTGGGATGCAGACAGAAATCAGAAGGATCCTGTCCCTAGCTGTTCCTTGGATTCTGTGTCCTGATGGCCCTATGAGGGTCTCTCTTGATTCAGAAATTTGAACAGAAGTGGTGATCTTCCTGTGCTTGAAGGTGTGTCAGCACTTCTGGGAGACCAGCTCTTCCAGGCACTGAGTATGGAGCCCTGTGTCATGGGATCAGCTCCCTGGCCTCAGAAGGAAACCAGAAGGCACACACTCTCTGTGTCCTGAGGGTTCTGGGAGGGTCCCTCTGAGCAGAAGTGCTGGTCTTATGCCTGCTCCCAGGCTTTTCCACACTCCTGGGAGGCTAGCTCTTTCCCTGCGCTATTTGGATATGGAGCCATGTGACACAGACTGAGGACCCTGGCCACAGATGGAAACTGGAAGGCTACTGTCCCAGGTTGCTCTTCATTTCCTGTGTTTTGAGAGTTCTGACTGGGGCCCACTGAGCAGTGGAGTTTGTCTTAACTCCACTCACAGGTTTGTCCACACTCCTGGGAGGCTAGCTTTCTCCTGGTTCTATTTGGCTATGGAGCCCTGTGGCATAGACTGAGGTCCCTAGCTTCAGAAGGAAACCAGAAGGCTCCTGTCCCAGGCTGCTTGTAGGTCCCTGTGTCCTGAGGTTCCGAGCAGGTCCCTCTGAGCAGAGGTACTGTCCTTACCCCTGCTCACAGGCTTGTCCACACTCCTGGGAGGCTAGCTCTTTCCCTGCGCTATTTGGATATGGAGCTGCATGGCCTATGCCACAGGACTAAACCTAAAGGCTCCTGTCCGAGGCTGCTCCTTAGTCCCTGTGTCTTGAGGATTCTGGGTGTGTCCCGCTGAGCAGTGGTGTTTGTCTTACTTCTGCTCACAGGCTTGATCACACCCTTGGGATGTTCGCTTTCTCCTGGCATTATTTGGCTATGGAGCCCTGTGGCACAGACTGAGGTTCCTGGCCACAGAAGGAACCCATAGTCCATTTTAAACTGGATCATTTGTTTTCCCAACTCTTTGGTTTTGTTTGTTTGTTTGTTTGTTTGTTTGTTTGTTTTTGAGTTCTTTGTTTGGGATAGCAATGTTCCATATGATGTATAGTTGGGAAAGATTCTTTCTCAAACCATGGTCTTCCTCTTCACATAATTGTTTACTTTGCTGTATAGTAGCTTGGGAGATAGGAGTGCTGAGAGAGATGAGGACCATGAAAGCCCGGCTTGTGAAGTTTTATAAGAAAGTAAAGACTACTACGATTTTCATAAGTGATTCTGGTCAGTAAGGGCTGAAGAATCAGGTGTGATTAATAGCAAATCAATATCACTGAGGCAAAATCTGGAATGAGTTTCCTCAGGGTCAGCACACAGAAGCTGTGGTCCAGTGAGCACTGCATCGTAAGCTGGGAGCCGACCTTTGTAATGCATGGAAGTATTCCACATGGTACTGGCCTTGAAGGCTATGAAAGAGTCATAGAAAGCAATTGAGGCTTGGTACCATGTGGCAGGACCCGAGTCCTCGAAGAGGGGACAAGAGATGAAGGTGCAGCCTGTGAAAACATCAACACATTGTGAAGGCCATTACCACGAACAAACACCAGGGACAGAGGCAGGTGTTTTGTGGAGCCTGCAGAGGAGATGAGCTTTGAGCACTGTAGATGGCAGAGCCACAGAAGCTGAGCTGCCAAAGTCCTTGGATCCCAGAAGATAGTGAGATCCAGACATTAGAAACTGAGTTATTTGGCCCTACTAGTGTTTGGTTTTGCTTTGACTTGATTGTAACTGTGGCCTAGTTCTTCCCTCTTGGAGGCAGAAGTTATCTTTTTTTTTCTTTTACAGGAGCCCACAGTTGAGGGACTCTGGACTTTTAAAGAGATGTTGGATATTTTAAAGAGGCTAAACTTTTAAAAGTCTTTAAATTTTTAAAAGACTTTTAGAGTAACATTGTATTTTCTATTGTGATATTAATATAAGATCTTGGGAATGGACATGGAGCTAAAGGTTATGATTTAGTAGTGATGAATTTGTATGCCAAATTGACAGGGGGGAGTTGTATTGATTAAATTTTGACAATTTGACATAAGCTAGGGTCATCAGGGAAGAGGGAACCTCATTGAGAAAATGTTCCCCTGTCAGATTAGCTTATAGGCAATCCAATGGGATATTAACTTGATTAATAATTGGTAGTTGTTGTGAGAGTCCCAGCACAGTGTGAACAGTGTTGTCCTAGACTCTATAAGAAAACAGGATGAACAAATTAGTAAGCAGTGTTTTTCCATGGCTTCTACTTCAGCTGCTGCCCTTAAGTTCCTATCTTTAGCTCTTGTCCTGACTTTCTTTCATGATGGACTATAAACTGAAATAAACTGTTTCCTTCCCTAGTTGCTTTTGGTCATAGTGTTTGAATGGCTCAAATAGACCAAAATGTGGCAAACATGGCTCTGGCAGGTCTTCTATTCTCCCTGCTAAACCCTAGATTACATTCCTAAAGCTATCCACCAAGGTCTATTCCCTTATTTGGCCACTTCCTCCTTCTGAGGCTGACCACCAAAATCTAGCTATCAAAGAATTGAAGTTCAGCTCCTTTGACTACCCTGGTTAACATGTCCATCAAATTTAACCAACTCATCCTAACACAGAGTTTTCCATTTTAAACTCCTTATAAACTGTCATTTGCCTATAGGCCTTGTCTGTCTCGTCTCTATCCAGAGGTAATTCTTTGTCACTTCAGGACAAATATCCCTTCCCCTTCTCTCTTGCCTCTTTTCTCTTCTCCCTTGTTCTTTATTTCCTATCTTTGTCTCTTATTCCCTGCTCTTTGTCCCTCTGGGGTGAATAAATCTCCTTTGTGCTGAGAACTTGGTCTTGATTTGTCCTGTGTGGATTCTGGTCCTTTAAGTGTTGATCTGTTGTACAAGGTTTCTATGTCACCACCAAATTATCCTCCCATTTCCAGCCATTTCTCCCAGTATTCTCTCCCTCCATATCCTGCATCTGATTCCTCCTGTTCCCATCCACACCCACCTCTAATCCCACCCTATGGCCCTTCCTCAGGGAGATTCTTGCATACCTCCTTGAGCCCTCCTGTTACTTAGCCTCTATGGGTCTTTGAAGTATAGCTTGATTATCTTTTACATTACTGATAATATCTACTTATAAGTGGGTACATACATGTTTGTCTTTCTGGGTCTGGATTACCTTACCCAGGATAATCTTTTCTAATTTGATCCATTAGTCTGCAAATTTCATGATGTCATTGTTTTAACAGCTGAGTAATACTCCATTGTGCAAATGCACCAAATTTTCTTTACCTATTCTTTGGTCAAGAGACACCTAAGTTGTTTCCATTTGATGGCTATTATTAATAAATCTGTTATAAACATAGTTGAGCATGGAGCATTCATTGAGTATATGTCAAAGAGTGGTATTGCTGGGTTTTGGGGTTAATCAGTTCCAAATCTTCTAAGAAACCACCCTATTAATTTCCAAAGTGGCTGTACAAGTTTGCACTCCTATAAGCAATGGAGAAGTGTTTCTCTTGTTTCACAGTCTTGCCAGCATGAGTTGGAACTTTGATCATAGCTATTCTGACAGGTGTAGAATGGAATCTTTAACTTGTACTTCCCTGATGACAAAGGATATTGAATATTTCTTCTTTTAATTCAATTTAATTCTTTTTACTCATTCATATTAAATCCCACTTATTCTCTCTCTCCTGGTCACCCACTCCCACAATCTTTTTCTCCTTCCCCCTCTCTTTCTCTTCTGGCAAGTGGGGCTCCCCTGGGTATCCCCTCAACACCCTGGCACTTCAAGTTTCTTCAATGCCAGGTACTTCCTCTCCCACTGAGGCCAGACAAGGCAGCCCAGCTAGTAGAACATAACTCACATACAGGCAACAGCTTTTATGATAGCCCCAGATCCAGTTTTTCAGGAGCCACATGAAGGTCAAGCTTCACATCTGCTACATGTGAGCAAGGAGGCCTAGGTCCAGCCTATATGCTCTTTGGTTGGTGGTTCAGACTCTGAGAGTACCAAGGATCCAGGTTTGTTGTCTCTGTTGGTCTTCCTGCGGAGTTCCTATCCCCTAGGAGGCCCAAAATCCTTCCTCCTATTCTTCTATAAGAATTCCCAAGCTCCATCCACTGTTTGGCTGTGGGTGTCTCTATCTGTTTGAGCTAGCTGCTAGGTGAAGCCTCTCTGAAGACACAATGCTCCTGTCTGCAAGCATAACAGAAGATCATTAAGAGTGTTAGGGATTGGGGCTTGCCCATGGGATGGGTCTCAAGTTGGGCCGGTTATTGGTTGGCCATTTCCTCAATCTATGCTCCCTCCCCCACATCTGCATTACTTGTAGACAGGATAAATTTTTGATTGAAAGTTTTGTGAGTGGGTTTGTGTCTCTATCACTCCACTAGAGTTCCTGTCTGAATACAGGAGATGGCCTCTTCAGGTTCCATATCCCCAGTGTAATGAGTTACAGCTAAAGTTACCCCCATTGATTCTTGGGTACCTCCCTTGTCCCAAGCCATGTCTAATCCTGGAGATGCCTTCCACCTCCTCAGTTGCAGATTTCCATTCATTTTCAAGGCCATCTAGCCATTTCTCTTGCCTTTCACCACACCTGATCTTGAATCCCCCATTCCCCTCTCCATCTACCTCTTATGACTACTTTATCCCCCCTTCTAAGTGAGATTCAATCTTCCTTGCTTGGGCCTTCCTTTTTGTTTAGCTTCTTTGGATCTATAACATGGAATGTTATAGATGGAAATGTAACATGGTATCTGTATTTAATGGCTAATATCTACTTATAAGTGAGTACATACCATGCTGTCCTTTTGGGACTGTGTTATCTCACTCATTATAATATTCTCAAGTTCCACCCATTTGCCTGCAAAAATTCATGATGTCTTGGTTTCTAACAGCTAAATAGTATTCCATTGTGTATATACACCACATTGTCTTTATCCATTCTTCAGCTGATGAACATCTAGGTTGTTTCCAGAATTCTGGCTATTACAAATAAAGCTGCCAGTAGGTGGAGAACTCTGCCTGGGCCACCAGACATCGATAGCCAACGAGCGCCAGAGAAAGCTACCCTCCCAGGAGCTTGGAAAAGCCATGAGTGGGGTTAAGGGGAGCAACACCTCTCACCCAGACCCGCTGGGATCTGACGAGGTCAGGGCCTGAGAACCCGGGGGCAGGAGAAACCTGTGAACATTCCTGTTTCCATCTGTGGGTGGAGACCTCTGCCTAGGCCACCAGGAGTCCATAACCAACTAGCACAGGAGAAAGCTACACTCCCAGGAGCATGGAAAAGCCGTGAGTGGGGTTAAGGGGAACAACACCTCTCACCCAGACACGCCCGGATCCAGCGAGATCCAGGGCCTGAGAACCCAGGGGCCAGGAGAAACCTCTGAACCTTTGGGTTTCCATCTGTGGGTAGAGACCTCTGTCTGGGCTACCAGGGGTCTGTACCTGGGGACCTCAGCCTGGGCCACAGGGCTCCAGGAGAGAGCAGGTATCCCAGAAGTGCTGATACATCTTTGAGCACAGGCAAAACCACCACTTCTGTTCAAATTCACTGGATCAAGAGGGACCCTTGCAAAGCCATCAGGACATAGGAACCAAGGGACAGCTGGGGACACGATTCTTCTGATTTCTTTCTGCACCCCAGAGCTGACCCTGTGCCACAGCTCTCCAAACCCAAACACATCTCAGAGAGAGTTGGTCTTCAAGGAGTATTGACACAGAGGCCTGCAGGAGGGGCAAGCCACAACCAGACAGAATAAGATCAGCTAACATCAGAGTTAACAAGATGTCAAAAGGCAAGGGTAAGAACATAAGAAACAGAAACCAAGAGTACTCGGCACCATCAGAACCCAGCACTCCCACCACAGCAAGCCGTGGATACCCCAAAACACCAGAAAAGCAAGACTCAGATTTAAAATCATTTCTCATGATGATGATAGAAGACATGAAGAAAGAAATGAATAACACCCTTAAAGAAATACAAGAGAACAGAGATAAACAACTAGAAGCATTTCAAGAGGAAATACAAAAATCCATTAAAGAATTACAGGAAAACAAAATCAAACAGGCAGAGTTTCAAGAAAACACAATCAAACAGACAGAGGAAAGGCACAAAACTATCCAGGAGCTAAAAATAGATATAGAAACAATAAAGAAATCACAAAGGGAGACAACCCTGGAGATAGAAAACCTAGGAAAGAGATCAGGAACCATTCATGTAAGCATCACCAACAGAATGCAATAAAAAGAAGAGAGGATCTCAGAAGCAGAAGACACCATAGATAACATCGACACAACAGTAAAAGAAAATGCAAAATGAAGGGAACTTCTAACCCAATACATCCATGAAATCCAGGACACAATGAGAAGACAGAACCTAAGGATAATAGGTAAAGAAGAGAGTGAAGATTCCCAACTTAAAGGTCCAGCAAATATCTTTAACAAAATTATAGAGGAAAACTTCCCTAACCTAAAGAAAGGGATGAACATAAATATACAAGAAGCTTACAGAACTCCAAACAGATTGGACCAGAAAAGAAATTCATCCCGTCACATTATAGTGAAAACACCAAATAAACAAAACAAAGAAAGAATATTAAAAGCAGTAAGGGAAAAAGGTCAAGTAACATACAAAGGCAAACCTATCAGAATTACATCTGACTTCTCACCAGAGACTATGAGAGCTAGAAGATCCTGGGCAGAACTCTTACAGATCCTAAGAGAACACAACTGCCAACCCAGGCTGCTATACCCAGCAAAACTCTCAATTAACATAGATGGTGAAACCAAAATATTCCATGACAAAACCAAATTTACACAATATGTTTCCACAAACCCTGCCCTACAAAGGATAATAAATGGTAAACGTCAACTCAACGAGGGAAACCACACTCTAGAAAACACAAGAAAGTAATCTTTCAACAAATTGAAAAAAAGATAGTCACACAAAACTAAAAGTAACACTGAAAATAACAGGAACCAACAATCACTATTCCTTAATATCTCTTAACATCAATGGACTCAATTCCCCAATAAAAAGACATAGACTGACAAACTGGATCCATAAAGAGGACCCAGCATT
>JAPYYD010006590.1:0-11019 GCA_028551405.1 Uromys caudimaculatus
AGCTTGCCTTTAGTCCTGCAGTTCTGAATCCACTCCGCAGAAGCGGAGGGTCTCCTCGGTGCCAGCGATGATGAAGTCGCTACGTTCCCGGGTTTCGGCACCAGTTGTCCTGCGCGCTATTTGGTCTCGCCAGCAAGAACCCACGCGGACACACGGATCCTTCTGCAGCAATGCGTTTATTGCATCATGAAGAGGAAGACCCCGGGGCCCCAGAATGGCGCTGCTATATAGCCCTGAGGCAGCGTGTCCTCCACTGATTGGTGCGCCCCGGGAGTGGGCGGTGATTAGTCATGTACACCCTTAATGCGCAAGCGCTTCGGGGTTTCCCCACGCTATCCGTAAGTTTCCTTAGAGCGACAGCGGAAGTCAGCGCCATCTTGTAATTGCGAATACTCTAACCGC
Organism: Uromys caudimaculatus; assembly: GCA_028551405.1. Classification (NCBI taxonomy): domain Eukaryota; kingdom Metazoa; phylum Chordata; class Mammalia; order Rodentia; family Muridae; genus Uromys; species Uromys caudimaculatus. Next base: position 403 of record JAPYYD010006590.1, read on the forward strand.
TCCCTACATTGGATGAAGCAGCTAACCTACTTATGTCTTACCTCAAGTGGGGTGGAAACAAGAAGCCAGACAACAACCTCCACATCATCTACTCACCCACACTGGTATATGTATGCCAAGTATCCTACCCAGAAGGCACTGCCCACCAAGAGGCCAAGAGCTCCTTCCAGGGAGCCACCGTGTTTGTCTCTGGCTTTCTTTTTTAGTGACAGTGACAGATGACTCTGAAGGTGGACTACAGGCACAATACTCCCCAGCACACACCATCCTAGATGAGGCAGCATGTGTGTACTGCCCTGGCCAGTCTGTAGCTGACACACTAACTGGACAAATGCAGCCATTGTTCTATGTGGCTAGCACAACTCCCTGACTGCTCTTCCTGCTCTCTCTTACATCTTTTCAGTTCCTGCATAGTTGGGCTCCTCTGGCTCTGAGTAGTACACTGATCCTTTACTCTCTGCCTCTTCACAGAGACACTGACAGTTAGCTAGTGTTGGATGGAGGCAAAACACACTCAGGACAGAGAGAGAGAGAGAGAGAGAGAGAGAGAGAGAGAGAGAGAGAGAGAGAGAGGCAGTGATGGATGCAGTCATCCACTGCCTGTGAGATCACTGCAGGTCACTGCAATGCCTTCTCAGAAGATTTTGGAGACTACCAAAGAGTCTGGATTGGAGATTCCCTCTGAAGAGACAAAGGCCAGTTTCATTAAAAGGGCAGATGGTGACCAAGAGCTTCTGCTTCCAACAAGTCCTAAAAGGTAGGTTCTCCTGAACCGGTTTCCAGATATTGATCATCTGTCTTAAAGTACCTACTTAAAGCAGGTACTTTAAAGACTGAAACCACTTCCTGGACAGCATTATAAACAAGCATTAACCCTGTCAGTTCTCTGAGCTTCCTTTACTGCATGTGAAAAAACAAGCCGGGCAGTGGTGGCGCACCCCTTTAATCCCAGCACTTGGGAGGCAGAGGCAGGCGGATTTCTGAGTTCGAGGCCAGCCAACAGAGTGAGTTCCAGGACAGCCAGGGCTACACAGAGAAACCCTGTCTCGAAAAACCAAAACCAAAACAAACAAAACAAACAAACAAAAACAAGCAAACACAGTTACGATCATCTCAGGACAGGTGTGCTTGACCAGGTGTTCCGGAACTCTCTATGAACAGCTGGAGGGGTGATGGGCTCTGATGAGGCTGAGCTGAGACACCTGGCACACTGAGTGGCGAGGTGATGGGGTCTGACCAGGCTGAGTTGAGACACCTGGCACACTGAGGGGCAGCCAGCTGTGGGTTAGAGTGTAAGTGTAAGGCTTACTCATCCACAGCAAATCACAGTGTTCTCTTCAGATTTCAGTGCAGGTCACACAACTGTGTCCATAAAATCTGAATTGTGTGCTACGAGTATAAATGACACCAGTATAAACCCTTTTTATTAAAACACAGTAATGTTAGAAGAACAAGTCCACCTAAATTCACTCATGACAGTTAAATAAGCCCTTTAAAACCAGTCAATATTTTTAAATCTCTGTGCTTTGAAGAGGCCTCACTGATTGCAAGGCTGGCAGAAGGCATACTCGGTAGGCTCTGGATCATGCTTTGCCTTTGCTTGGAGAAGCTTCCTGTCTGTCCAGGAAGGCTGATGAGAACTTGTCAGATGTACACTGTTACATATTGCCACAACGGTAGGTGTGTTCCTCACAGGTGTCCTCTCTACCTACCACATGAGCAGGGGAGATCAAGGTGAGGCTAGCACAAGCAGTGGCCAGCAGTTAGCGTGCTGTCTGTCTGCAGCAACATTTGTTGGATTGTTCTCCATTTTTTACCCTCATTTTATACAGAACCCAAGGCCAATTAGAGTTCAAAAAAATAAATAAAAAGTCATAGTCAACTCACTTCTCTTTCCCTTCCCCCACTAGATGTGCTCTGCAGCCTCAGCTGTGAGGTGGATTTCAGTTGACAGGCAGATGGGTTGTAGCCTCAGGTCAGTGTGGCCCCAAGCAGAATCGTGAGGCTTCTGGGAAGAACACCCAACAGGTTGGTGCTGGCTGACACAGGCGGACACCCAGTGCTGCTGGAAGGGTGCCAAGGGCTGAAAGCATCCTAAGGAGCCAGGAAGGAATGGAGCTCCAGTCACACACAGCTTTGTCATGAGCAGGTGGGCCAGGCTGATCCTGTGACCCCCCCCCCCCATAGATATTAGTTCCTAAAAAGGGGATGTGGCACTCTCTTTGTTCTTAAGTGAGTCACCATGAGTCACTGCCACCATCCTGAAGACAATTCAGCAGTCCTGGGAAGAGGAACCAAGACCTCCTTCCCACAGCATCAGCCACTGGTGTAACCTTGATCAGGGTCTTCAGATGACCATCTACTCTGTCCCCTTTACAACCTCCTGAGAACAGCAAGCTAGAACCCACCCACTAAGCACATCCCCAATTCCCTGACCACAGATGCTGTGCTGGCCACAGGTATGTGCTATTCTCTTAAGTCAAAGCCTAGGGACAATTGGCCACATTACAATGAACACTCCAGAGGCCTGACTGGTAGTGTCTGTGGCTCTACTACAAACGGCTGTGCACTTTTGTAGTGTATATACACGCACGACTCTCTAACCACTCCACCTTTCTAGTGGGTCATTTCCAGCCTTGAGTGTCATGGCGTGGCTAACACTGCTCTCCAAGTCTATGCAAGATCCTGTTTTCCTTCCTCTTGGGAAAATACCTGTGGAGTAGACTTGCTGAGTCACAGACTCTACAGGTAGTTCTACAAGAACTTCCCAGATCTTTTTTTCCAAAGTGGATAATGCCAGAAGCTTCCAGTGACTGCTCTCTATAGTGTGAACTTGGAAGAAGTTGTGCAGGAGAGTGGGGGTGTCTTTTTCTACCTCCCATTGTCCTTTGAACCCAGGGGCATGGCTTTGTATTATCTTCTGTGTGGCTTTCTAGTTTTTCACTCTAATCGTCTCCCTCCGCAGGGTAGGCATGTGAGGGCAGGGCTGCCCTGGGGAGGAGACTGGGAGCTGCTGAAGCTGTTGGGTAGCTCTGTGGCCAGAGATGATCCAATAAGTGGCTCTTGCTCCACCAGAGCCTAAAAGTGATCCCATGGGCTGCTGGGAGAGATTCTGTAGGCCCAATGGGCTGTTGGTTTGAGGAACTGTTAGAATTAGGAAAAAGCAGGGAATTTTATGCATGAAGGCCCTAGGATCTTCAGGCCAAGCACCCTATATGGACATGGAGGTGACGCAGAGTTCACTTGTGCCTTGGGGGTTGGGGGATCAAGTGCTAAACAAAGCAAGGTGTAGATGTGAAAAGAGTCTCCAAGATGTCCTGAGATGAGTTGTGATAAGTCGGCTCTGATGACCCTAACCTTCCTCCCGTAGCTTGGGAAGGCCAAGACAGCTAGTGACCTTGTTGAGAACAGGACATAGAGCTTGGCTGTTCTTGTTCCCAGGAGTGGCTGAGAGTAACATGTATTCACACTGATGGATGGCACAGGGGCAGACCTGTCTCAGGAGTGAAGGAAGCTGAAGGTCAGTGTGACAGTGAGGGAGGTTCTAAAGCTCTGGCTGCCTCAATTACTTGCACTTTTAAAACATGACCAACTGCACAAGATAAAGAAGTTCTTCATAAACTGTTTATGGGTGCTCTTACGAGGCCTATGAAGTTTAATAAGCACTAAAATGTGTAATATTTCACTGCGTGACTCTGACTGCCGTGCTGCAGTTGGCACTTGGCAAATTCTCTGATAGTGAATTTGCTTTCTTTAGTATGGTGAGCTGTGTGGTGAGCATCCCATGATCTGCCATTTTCAGAAGTACTCTGTGACTCACTTCTCCCAGGGCACATGGAGCCTGCCTGGTCAGTGACTTAGTTGGGGAATGGGGAAGCCCGACTCCTGCTAAGGCCCCAGTAGAGAAGTTTTGTGGCTTCCTCAGCTTGTCCATCCTGGCACATCTCATGATGGGGTGGTGTCAGCTGTGATGAGTTTGTTGTGTGCACTCAAACATTCTCCACAGAGCCCAAGAGAGAGAGGTGCACAGTTTGCCTGTGGTAGCCATGATGCATTCTGGAGCTGTCTGTCCTACCTGCCCACCCAACCAAAGCAGGACCCTGGGATTTTTCTTGTGGTTAATAGGCATTGTTACTAGTCACTTGTATCTCTGTTCCTTGAATTATTTATTCACACCCTGTTTCGGGTTTTCATGTATTATGGATTTGTGGGAGATTTAAAAATAGACAGTTCCAACAGCATAAGCACCATTTCTGAGTCTTGCCTATCTTTAGTTCTGATTTCTAATTTTGATCCTTGTTGGCATGCTATTTTACAATCACTCACAAGTAGTCAGATTTGTTTTTCTTTTTAACTTTCTAAAACTCATTAAAACAATAACAACAGCAGCAGCAGCAGCAACAACAAACCCAAAACCAGTTCTGCCTTCTGCCTGGGGTGACTCTTGACTTTAGAAGAATCATTTGGGGAAACCTAAAAGGAGCTAATGAGATGGCAATCAGGAGGCTTCTACCACCATGTTGTGCCCAGCTCTGGCACTGATGGTGGGAAACACCCTTTGTGAAGTCAGATCCTTGATCATCCCAAGGCAATCAATGCTTCTTGAGTCTCCCACTCCTTTCTTTTCTCTGTCGCTTTCCCACCTCCCTCTTGAACATAAAGTTCTTTGAATCTCCTCTAGCACTTGATGCAAACCACCTAACTGAAGGTGTACATGCCCCAGGTTAGCTCTTCTGTGCTAAGACCATTGTACTCCAGCTGTGCTGGTGGTCTGAACTGGATGGCTCCAAGCTCCTGGAGCTCTGTTCCAGTGGGTTAAGGGAAAGAAGTATCAGGGAGAAGTTAGTGGTTAACTCTGCTTGGGCTAACACCCAGCACCTTAGATGTTTCATCCCACCTGAGGAATTCCCTAGGCCCCTGTTTCTGCTGCATATTGTACAGGCAGTGCAGGCAGTGAAAGTCAGAGGGAGTCTAGGGCAATCAGCACCCAGAGTGCTGGGATGCAGTAAGTATGGGCTCAAGGGACAACTCTTGGCAGGCCAAGAACATCCAGTGACACACACAGTATAGCACACCATGGTGTTGTCTGAAAGAGCCAGGGAACCACCCCACACAGAGATGAGAATTACCCAGGAGTATAACTGGTAAGCTTGGGAAAGACTGTGCTCTCCAAGTGCTTGCTGATCCTTCACTGGAAAGTTGTGGGTGCAAATAGATGTTCTCTCAGTTGAATAGAGAGCTGACCTCCAGACCCAATATACTATGTGCATGCCTGCTGCCCATGGAGTACAGAGATGAAGTGGGATTCCCTGGAACTGGAGTTAAAGATGATTGTGAGCCTCCATGTAGGTTCTTAGAACTGAACCCAGATCCTCTGCAAGAGTGGCAGTGCTCTTAACTGCTGATCCATCTCTCCAGCTCCTTATCACATCCTTTTTTTTTTTTTTTTTTTTGGTTTTCGAGACAGGATTTCTCTGTGTAGCCCTGGCTGTCCTGGAACTCACTCTGTAGACCAGGCTGGCCTCGAACTCAGAAATCCGCCTGCCTCTGCCTCTCAAGTGCTGGGATTAAAGGTGTGCGCCACCACTGCCCGGCCACATCCTATTAATATGTGTCTACTGCTGGTGATGATTTCCCGCCAGCAGCCTGTACTACCTCTTACCATTATAAAGGCAAGCTAGTAGGGAGGAAGTCCTAGACTGATTTCAACATTTTCTACAGCTAAAGCTTGTAGTTAATTATATTCAGCAATGAGGGCTTATAGTCTAGTTCTGGCATGCAACCAACAGCAGTGGCCATAGCTTTATGGTTTGTGGAGCCTGGAGGGTCTCCCTGGCCAACAAGTCATCTGAAGATAGCCTACTTCAGACACTGGAATTTTTATCCAAAAGTTTTATGGTTCTATGAGTGTCCTTTCCTATTCACTCAGCGTGTTTTAGTTTAAATGGGTTGACTTCTGTAAATGCAGATGCTTTTAAGACTCTCAAGGGTTAGTGTTGTATAAAGAAATCTTATAGGATGAGCATCAAGCATTGGTCAGTCTTGTACAGCTAAGGTGCTATGCACCTTTTTACCCATGATGGTCTCTCTGGAGTTAACTTGCATTGCTCTGCCCAATTCAGGTAGGGGTTCCTGGGTCCATAAACTTGGCAGCTGACCCAATGAGACTTCTTTCTCTAGAACTCTGAGTCTGAGGCCAGGATAGATGTTATACATTTTGAGGATGAGGGAGGGCCTTCCCGCCCTCCTGGGATAATGATTCAATGTGACCAGGTTCAGTGTTTACTCTCTTTTTCTTCTTTCTATAGGTTTGCCTCCAACCACCACCCACCTTACCAAAAGAACAGTAACACTGGGTCAGGATTTTCTGAGAGTTTCATTTTTAATGGTTACTTTTCTGAGACTCTTTTCCTTGGTAAGTTCATCCTCAGAGGCACATGAGCTGTCACTCACCTATAACCCAGGTCATAATGAAGCAGGGGCCCTAGGTGAACTGTGAGGTCTGTGTGGTGTGCCGGAGGGCTGGGGAAGCCACACTTCCAGGCCGATGGAGTTCCATATAGTTTTCTTTGCTGAAATCAGGACTCTTCCAGACATTGCAGTTGCTGCTCCTGATGTTAGAGGTCATTGTCCTCTAAAGCGACAGTAAATTCTTCTCAGCCCCATAGGAACCGCCTTCCATGTCCTTCCCACAGGCCCACTATGCTTAGAGGAGCAACCTGGCAACCCAGGTTCTCCTCAGTGGCAAGCAAGACCTAGAACCTAATGGGATTTTTGAAGAAACAAGGACAGTGGCCTAGTAGAAAAGCCATGAATAGATTTGCTCTATGTCAAGAGTAGAGAACTGACAGCTCTTTCTGATGCGGCAAGTGACAAGCAGGGGATGAGGTTCTTTCCCACAGTCCCTGCAGCCAAGATAGCACCACCTTCAGTGCATAGTGAATGGAGGTATCCCTCGAACACCCCCAGCCTAGAGGTGCTTCCTTCTCAGAGTCCATGTAGCTGTGAATCACAGCAGGCTTAAATTAGACCTGGAGTGGGGATTCTGACTCAGTGGGTACAGTGGGCCTGCTGGGAAAGCCTGCTTGCTCATGTTCAAGAACGTAGAAATACTCCCCAGGAACAAGGGGCCCAGGCAGAGGGTCCAGAGTTATCATTGAACACATTCCTTTAAAGTCCCTAAGAGGAGCCTCTGGGGAGGTTTCCAAACCTCTCTACCTGCTTGACCTCACAGACCATGAGACAAAGATCAGCTTCCCTCTGGAGTCCTACTTGTCCCTTTGATGGTCAGGGAATATTAGTTTTGTTAAAACTGAATATACATATACATACATACACATATGCATATATAAACATACATACACATATAAACATATATATATATATATATATATATTTTTTTTTTTTTTTAAAAATCAGTTAATCCATATTCTCCCTTTCAAGAGCACCATGAGGTACTGTGTTTGTGTTTCCAGGTGGAGTTGCTGTTTAGTGGTTTTCTTTTTTGACTCACTGAGGTATTACAGTGCCTTTTGGTGCTGTTCTGAATGTACATGGAACATGGTTTCCCTGTGTTTATGTGGTGTTAGGAATGAGGTTTGGGGTTTAAACAGGTGGTTTACTGACCCTCTCTCTTCTTTCTTCCATTTCTTCTTTGTTGGGTTTAGTGTGTGCTAACTGACTGCAGCTTGAATTAACGTTCACGCATCATCAGGGAAAACCTTGCTCACAGTGCCACCGTGTGGCCTTGAGGTTGAGATGCAACAAAAGCAGGGGCCTCTTGCCAGGCCACTTCCTAATCTGAGCTCACTCCCTCCTTGAGGTCCTGACAGTGTGGCTATCTGGAGCTTGTTTTTCCATGGTTAGTTGCAAAGAGCGTGGCTCTCACATGCAAACCCTAACATCCTGTCCTCTGGCCTGTAGCCACTCTGATATGATGTCTCCTGATAGTTATGCCAATTAAGACCTTCAGTTATGGTGGCTAGCATGTGTAAGAAGGAAGGAATCTTGAAATATGTGAAAAATCCTAGAAAGCTAAAGAAATCATAGGAAATGGCCTGCAAGAAGAACCCATTGAATGGCAACTAGCCCTTGGACAAACCCAATCATAAGGAAAGAAGATTGGCTCTTCTCACAGGTGAGATAGGGAATGTGTCTGTCAATAAAGCTATAAGTGGGATCCTTGGCCACAGACACAACTTGTCAGGTCTGAGCTCACTCCCTCCTTGAGGTCCTGAGAGTGTGGTTATCTGGAGCTTGTTTTTCATAGTTGCAAAGAGCGTGACCCTCACATGCAAACCCTAACAACCTGTCCTCTGACTTGTGTTTCCATTCTCAAATTTGGATAAGTATTTTTCACCAGTACTCATATTAAGTCCTTTTTGGCTTTCATGTAGATGGATTACATTTCCTAGCCTCTGTTCATGCTAGCTTGAGTGGCCCAAGGGATGTTCAATCCCTTCCTTGCTATCCCAGGACTGTGTGAGGTCCACTCCTCAGTAACTCCAGCTGCAGCTTGCCCCATGAAATAACAACTGCCAAGCCAGTACCAAAATCCAGAGTGAACAGGAAGATCTTCTCTGGGCTTTTACCATGGTCTTTACCACGGCACCAGTGCATTGGATGAGAGAAGTTGTGTTCTCCTTGAAGCTCAGCAGCAGCTCAGGTTCTTCAGCTGAGTGCCTGAACCCTACCCAGAGGAACAACACTGGGGGTTCTGAGGCATGTCGGACACTCCTGATCGAAGCAAAATAAGGAGAAAATCAGAATAAGGAGCTGAAGATTGATTGCAAAGACAAAACTTCGAATACATCACAGGACAGTCCAGCTCATGTCTGTGGCGTCCATGATGAAGACAGAGAGGTATGCACCCCCTCAAGATGCAAAGGTCTTCCAGAACTATGAAGACATGAGGCAAAAGGTGGACTTAACCCACTTAAAAATAGTCACAAGTGTCAGTGAACACTTTCGACCCAGGGCTGGAAAGATGACTCAGCAGCTAAGAGCACAGACTGATCTTCCAGAGGTCCTGAGTTAAATTCCCAGCAACCACATGGTGGCTCACACCCATCTTTGATGGGACCTGATGCCCTCTTCTGGTGTATCTGAAGGCAGCGACAGTGTACTCACATATATAAAATAAATAAATCTTTAAAAAAAAATTCAGACACTGCTGTGGACAGCACAGATTTATACAATTTTTCTGTAGAGAAATTCACCTGTGTGTATCTGCTTTAGTTTGCTTCTATTGCTGTGATAAAACACCACAATCAAAAGTAACAGTTCATTCCTGATCAGCACAGGTTCCTTCTTCCCAGATGATCCTACTTGTGTCAACAACACTATACATGAGGATAACTGAAGAGGCTAATGGAACCCAAGGCTATGACCTGGTACAACACTTGAGTTTGAACAATTAAAAATATTTTATAAGACCTCTGCCTGGGCCACCAGGGCTCCATAGCCAAATAGCACCAGGAGAAAGATAGCCTCCCAGACCCTTGGGACACAGGGACCGAGGAAAAGCCTGGGACAGGAGCCTTCCGGTTTCCATCCGTGGCAGGAGACCTCTGCCTGGGTCACCAGGGCTCCATAGCCAAATAGCGCCAGGAGAAAGCTACCCTCCCAGGAGTGTGGAAAAGCCGTGAGTAGGGTTAAGACAAGCACCACTGCTCAGTGGGACCTGCCCGGAATACTCGGAATACAGGGACTAAGGAAAAGCCAGAGACAGGAGCCTTCCAGTTTCCATCTGTGGAGGGAGACCTCTGCCTAGACCACAAGGGCTCCATAGCCAAATAGTGCCAGGAGAAAATTAGCCTCCCAGGTCCTCGGGACACAGGGACTGAGGAAAAGCCTGGGACAGGAGCCTTATGGTTTCCATCTGTAGCTGGGGACCTCAGCCTGTGCCACAGGACTCCATACCCAAATAGTGCCAGGAGAAAGCTAGACTCCCAGGAGAGTGGACAAGCCTGTCTGCCCAGAGGGAATCCCAGTACACAGTGACTGAGGAGTGGTCTTCTGGTTTCTTTCAGCGGCCGGGGACCTGATCCTGTGACACAGGGCTCCATACTCAAATGGTGCCAGGAGAGAGCTGGTATCCCAGGAGTGCCGACACACCTTCGAGCACAGGCAAGACCACCACTTCTGTTCAAATTCACTGGATCAAGAGGGACCCTTGCAGAGTCATCAGGACACAAGAACCAAGGGACAGCTGGGGAAAAGATCCTTCGGGTTTCTGTCTGCACTCCAGAGCTGACCCTGTGCCACAGCTCTCCAAACACAAATTCCTCTCAGAGAGCACTGGTCTTCAAGGAGTATTGATACAGAGGCCTGCAGGAGGGACAAGCCACAGCCAGAGAGAGTAAGACCAGCTAACACCAGAGTTAACCAGATGGCAAAAGGCAAGGGCAAGAACATAAGGAACAGAAACCAAGGCTACTTGGCATCATCAGAACCCAGCTCTCCCAACACAGCAAGTCCTGGATACCCCAACACACCAGAAAAGCAAGATTCAGATTTAAAATCATTTCTCATGATGATGATAGAAGACTTTAAGAAGGAAATAAATAACTCCCTTAAAGAAATATGAGAGAACACAGGTAAACAACTAGAAGCCCT
>JAPYYD010006591.1:0-11018 GCA_028551405.1 Uromys caudimaculatus
TATTCATTTCTTTCTTAAAGTCTTCTATCATCATCATGAGAAATGATTTTAAATCTGAGTCTTGCTTTTCTGGCATATTGGGGACTCCAGGGCTTGCTGTGGTGGGAAAGCTGGGTTCTGATGATGCCAAGTAGCCTTGGTTTCTGTTCCTTAGGTTCTTGCCCTTGCCTTTTGCCATCTTGTTAACTCTGATGTTAGCTGACCTTAACTTTCTGGCTATGGCTTTTCTCACCTTCAGGCCTCTGTATCAATACTCCTTGAAGACCAGCTCTCTCTGAGAGGTGTTTTTTCCACGCTCCTGGGTGAGTAACTTTCTCCTGGAGTTCCTTGACTACGGAACCCTGGTGGCCCAGGCAGACGTCTCCTTCCGCAGCCGCCGCTGTTGGGATCCAGGGGGGTTTCTATGCCCGCCTACCGCAGTCCCTGTGTCTCGCAGGTTCGGGGCAGTTCCTGATGAGCTGTGGAGCTTGTCTTGGGCCCACTCCCGGCTTTTCCGAGCTCCTGTGAGGGTATTCCTCTCCTGGCGCTAATCGGCTATGGATCCCTGTGGCCCAAGCTGAGGTCCCCGGCTGCCCGATCCTTTTTCTTTTTATACTTTAATTTTTTCCCCTCACCTTCCATACTTAACCCAACTGAAAGATTCAAACGGGTGATGTTGGCAAAAACTCAATTCTCAAAAAGAAACGAAACAAAACAAAAAAACCCTCAATTCTCCTAAGAGACCAGTGATTTTGGGGTGTGTGTGTGTGTGTGTGTGTGTGTGTGTGTGTGTGTGTGTGTATACATACATACATACATACCTTCATATATACATATACTTAGCTATACACACATATATGTATATAAGGCACACACAGAGATATATAGGAACAAAGAGTATAGCGTCTAGGCTGGGTAGGTACCCAAAGAACTCTGTATCCTGTACATAGATATTTGCAATCCATGTATTTTTATTGCTGCACTATTGACAATAGCAAGGAAATGGAATCTGCCTAAACAAATACACAAATGATGAATGGATTATAAAAATATAGTACATATAAACAACTTTATCAAGCCATAAAGAAAAATGAAATTTGTAACAAAATGGATGGAGCTGGAAAATATATTAAGTGGGGTAACCTGGTCTCAGAAATATAAGTAACATATTCTCATTCATAGGTGGAACCTAGAGTCTAGTTTTAATATATTTATATTTATGTGAGAGTGATTATGTATAGAGGCCAGAAAAATAGAAAGAGTCCTGTAAAAGGAAAAAAAAAAAGAGACAAGGCCTTAATTAAGAGAGAGGTGTAGGAAAGGTAAAAGAATGCATGTGATTTGCAAACAAAAGGGGGAATACTGAGAATGAAAGAGTTTAAGCAGGGATAGCAAGTGGGGAGATGAGGAACTGGGGACAGACAGGATCAACCAAAATTAAGTATGTATGAAAATGTAATAAATAAAATAGCTACCTTGTAAGCTAATTTTAAAAAGCAGAGTTATAGTGTCTAGTTATGAGAATTTGGGTTCAAATTCCAACTTTATCTCATACTATCTATGTAAACTTTGTTATCTTAATGTTCTTATCTATAAGATAAGAATATCAAATTATCACCTTGTAAGAATGGGATATTTTGCTCATTGTTTAGTATGGTACCTAGTATTTAGTCAGCATAGACATTTAACATTCTTTAATTTGAGCAAAAATGCTTAACTTAATATTATTTTTAAAAGTTTATTTTAAGCTCCAAACTGTGTCACTACAATACTATTCATTCTAAGGAAAAACTCGACACAAGGCAAACGTCCTAAAAAACTCTTCTAAGGGGGCTAGAGAGATGGTTCAATGATGTAGAGCAATTGTTCTTTCAGAGGACTCAGGATCAAGCCCCAGCACCTACATGGTTGCTCACAATGATTCACAACTCCATTTCTAAGGGATTTGATGCCTTTTTCTGGCCTTCACAGACACCAGGCATGTATGTAACACATACATAATGGCTGGTTTTATGTGCTATCTTGACACAAGCTAGAGTCATTAAAGAGTGGAAGCAAGCTAGTAAGCAGCATTTCTCCATGGCCTCTGCCTCAGCTCCTGCCTCTAGGTTCCTAGCTTGTTTGAGTTTCTGTCTTGACATCCTTTAGTGATGAACAGAGATGTGGAGGTGTAAGCCAAATAAACTCTTTCGTCCCCAACTTGCTTTTTGTCATGGTGTTTCATCACAGCAATAGAAAACATAACTAGGACAGAGGTAAAACTCTCATATACATAAAATAAAATGAATACATCTAAAAAAACTGAAAAAACTAAAGTTTAAAGAAACAAATACTTTTTGAAATTTTGAGATTATAATATATTCACATTACTTGTTTCCCCCTTCTCCCTCCAAATCTTCTCATATACTCCTTCAAATTCATGTTTTGTTTCACTAATTATTGTTCCATGCATATGTACACACACACACACACACACACACACACACACACACACACACGCACATGCCTAAATATAACTTACTCAGTCTGTATAATGAAACTTGTATGCGTGCTTTCAGGGCTACTCATTTGTTATCGGATAACTAGTCGTGGTACTCTTCCCCAGGGACGTCTATTTCTCTTGCTCTCAGCATTCCTTAGTTGCCTGTATTTCTTTGTATAGGGTTGAATATGGCACAATAACCATAAGTATACAGTAGTGGTATGCATGCCATGGAGATAACCAATAGCTCTCTATTTGAACTTAAGATTTAATAAGAGGGAAACTATAAATGGTACTGAAAATTTAGCTAGTTATTCAGTGCAAGCAAAGTCATGGATATTGAAAGAGAACCTACAACCACTATTTTACTAAACTAGCACAATCTCTAATTACATTCTAAACATTTGTCCTTATACTCACAAATAGGTATAGTCTCCACCCTTCATCAAGGGAACTTGTCTTTGAAACAGAGACCACTACAGAAAACCATAAGCAATCAAAATGCAGAGTTGTGGAACCCAGCCTCAATAGATATATGTCTACAAAACACATCCCAGAGGGAGCATAATGATTGTAGGAACCAGAAGACCAGAAAGTTTGCTGTAAGGCTGTGTTTCCTAGTGATGTCAGAAGCTACACTCATGAAATCTCACTAATATGATGGTGTAAAGATGAGCTGAACAAGGATGACACAAACAGATATGCTAAAGTAGACAGGGAAATAAGCCCATGAGGCCTCACCCCTACACACACAAAACACCTCTTCTAAGATTAAATGAAATATGGTGCCCTGGATGGGATCCTATACCAGAAAAGGATCAGTAGAGAAAAATTGGAAAGCCTAATAAAGTCTGGAACATCAGTTAACAGTGATGGTACCTGTGCTGGTTTCCTCATCCTGGTAAATATATTAAGGCAAAGAAATATGTTAATATTAGGGAAACATAATATATCTGAGGTAAACATTTGTATTCTCTGTACTGAATGTCCATTTTTTCCTGTAAATCAAACTGTTCATAATAAAAAGTAAAATCCTCATCCAAAGAGTACTAATTGTAAAACATTCAACTTATAGGGCAGTTTTTTAACCAAAGAAAGCATTGTGATGATTGTGTTATCTATGAATTCTATACGCATGCAAAACTAAACACTGAGGTACTTTCATTAGATTGTCATACTCTGTCTTTGCTCCTCTTTTATTGCCTTCTCCGTGATTTACACTCTTAATTGGCCACCCGCAACTCCTCTTAGAGGGCAAATAAAGAGAAAACAGAACACACTAAGTTTTTAAGAGCCAAAACTAAGATTTAGTTGTTGGCAGAATAACTGCCATTACCGTGCCAAAGAAGATTTAATATAATTTTAACTTTTTTATATGCATTCATATACTAGCTTTAACATAGAAAATTTAAAACTGAGTTTAAAATTAAGAACTGCTTTGGAGATATTTTTCCATTTAATTCTGGGCAACAAAATTAGAAGCCTTCTATTAAAGGATGGTCAGAGTAACTTGTCACTTGTAGTGGGTGCTGTTAAATGCTGTAGATAGACCTTTTCTCCAACACCTGAAGGACACAACCTCCACCCGTGGCCCTGCTCATTAATAAGAATGCTTTTTAGGACTAGTCCTAGAGCAGGTTTCAGTATCCTTTTCACCAGAAGTCTAATCAACCATCACCACACTAACATTTAACACTATGAAACAACTTCATGAAATTTATGTGCCAACCATATCTGTACTATTACACTGAATTAAAGAAAGGTCATTTAAATTTTATTATCCTATTTTAATATAGATTAAAATTGATATAGATAAAATACTTCTATATTTTATGCACTTGAATAAATGCCTCATTTGATCAAAAATAGTAAGTGGAAGGGTGGATAAGAAAGGAAAGCAAGACGAAACCAAGTTCTGTACTGTTTGAACAACTTAAAAAAGACCACTGGTGAAGTCAAAGCACAACTTACTTATAAGAAAATAGCTTACCCATTTCTCCAAGGTCTTCATTGAGTTCCTGAAGCCAGAAAATGTCCATGTCATCTAGGTCATAGCGGCATGTAGATGCTGCTAGCTCCAGGGTATTGATATAGCCAGGTTCTGCAGACTCTGGGCTGGAGCAACGGATATATTTCCGGGGCCGGACAAAAAGAATCTCCTTTACCTTTTCAGATATAATCCTAGAAAAGTAGTAGAAAACATTGGCAACAATCAACAAAATGACAGATTTCAGGTGCTGACAGGATAAGCCAAATGACTTTGGTCATCCTGGGGAGCATGCTCTACTTTGGGAGATATGGCAGATCCCTTTCTAGAAGCAAATGATTCTGTAAATTCAGTTTCATCATCTGCTGTGAACTTATTGAATGATAATGATATGCTTCATTTACCTCCGCATATCTGAGACCTTTCTACCATTTATTCTAAGAAATATTAATGTATTGTGTGTTCTTGGTCCAATAGTCACCAAGTATATTTAGAGGGAAAAAATTTAATAAGTATCTTCACAAAGGTAGCATTAATACGCCTCAGCAAAACCTATTATTTTCTTCCATAGATAGTAGTGCAGAGCACAGGTTTTAGATATACACAAGCATGATTTTGGGGTTTTTTTTGCTATTCATTTGTAAAATGGTCTTGGAAAATTACTTAATTTAGATAAAGTTCAGTTTTGCTGCAAAAAAGTAGAGACAACAATAATAAACTATTAAAATAATACCAAACTGGTAAGATCATTATGCTTATATGAAATAAAGTATTTAGTATAGTATATGATAAAATCAGGTTTTGGTAACATTAGCAATTGCTATATTTTTTATTATTTTCATTATGCAAATGAGTTAAACAAAGAGATCATAGACTTGCACAAAACTCAGGCATTTCCCAACATATATGAGAGCAGCCACAGCAACATGATAAAAAAGATTCCTACTGTTGCATCAACTTTTGCAGTGAGCTTGAGCAAATCCATAGCGCTCTTGATATTCAAGAACCCAAGGCAAGAAAACCAATCAAAGGAAAAAAATGAAAACATTTCATGCCCACAACTTATTCTACAATTGATGGTTTAAATTATAGATGAGGCATCAGGCAATTTTAAAGAACAGGGTTACTGAGAGAGAGAGAGAGAGAGAGAGAGAGAGAGAGAGAGAGAGAGAGAGAGAGAGACACTCATGTTACTATTGCTTTGGAAGGATTTGAGAGTTAATTTAATTATAGAGTAATTATATATGTAGAAGAGTTATTAAGCATATCAATACATATAATAGATAGATGTAATACATAGTTGATCATGTAAGTGTAGAGAGTAGATATTTTCTTCTAAGTATTCTTCCCAAAGCCCATGATTCCAAATAATTAATTTAGTTTGAATAAAGTTTATAACTATATATTTGTACACTAAATTTTTATATAATATGGAGGTTCAAAGCCAAAAGCAGTAAATATTTGAGGAAAATGCAGAAACCTTAAGTATTAATTGAAGCTAAAATTTTGGGAACTGTATCCAGAGGCCTGTTTCCAACTGAAAAGGATAAAACACATGCTCTCCAGAGACTCCAAGATCAAATATACTGCACTTCTTTGCTGCATGGCCTTACAAGGCAATTACAGAATATTTTATTTTTTCCCAAGACATGTATTTTTCTTCAAAGAAAAAGACTTTATAGCTAATGATTCATCTCAAGTACTTTAAATTATACAAGGAAAAATGTACATTATAAATTTTCTTGAATGAAGCTTATGTTTAAAAAGCTTTTGGAAGAACACAAAGGAGAATATATTTATAACATCAGAGTAGGCAAAGGTATTTTAAATGAAACACAAATGTCATCAAACACAAAAGGAAAAGACTGAAAAAACACACATACTAAAACTCTGGTTATTAAAAGAGAGAAAAAAGGCAATTCATGGGGTAGATGATATTTGCAACTAAAGATAGGCAACAATGGGTTTATATCTATTCTGTATATTAAAGTCTAACAAATCAATTTGGAAAAGAAAAATACTCCAATTAAAAACTAGGGGAAAGATTTAAGCAGACACTTCACCAATAAGGCTACCTTGTGGCAAATAAAGAATTTAAAGGTCCTCAATCTCATTAGTTATCACAGATATTTAAATCATAATCTCTGTTATCTATTAAAATGGCTAATATTTAAAAGACTGGCACCAAACTAGTCTATGAAGGTTTAACTGATGGTAAGAAGCTGAAGCAAATAGACCTGCTATTATGCTGCTGGCTTGGGCATAAGCCACTTTGGCAGCAGATGTTATAGTTATAAGGTATGTATTCAATATGAACAGATAAATGGCATTTGACCTAGCAAATCTACTCCTAGTTATATATTCAATAAAAATTCACAGACATGAAAGATAAGTAAAAAAGTTTATTTTCTGCAATTGCTGGAAACAACCTAAATATTTACTGAGGGTGAATGGATAAATAAACTGGCATATTCACACAATGAAATATGATGCATGAGTGAAAAGTTAATGAACTACTACATGCAATGTCATGGATAGATCTCACAAGCATAATGATGAACAAAACAATCCAGTCTTAAATGAATACATACTATAGGATTCTATTTGTATGAAGTTCAAAAACTGGCAAAACTGTTACCTACGGTGAGGGAGGTCAGTTACTGGCAGGGAGCAGAAGAAAGGCTTCTGGGGTGTTGGTAATGTTCTATATCTTGATCTGAGTGGCAGTTAAATGAATATGTTTAATTCATGAAAATTCATTCAGGTATACAATTAGGCATTCTATATTTTCTGAGTGTACATCATATTTCAATGCGAAGTTTATCACAATAATAATTAGAATGGTGATATCATCTCAGTCACCTTTCATTAAATATAATGAACAAAAGTCTGAATCTGAGGACTGAAACAGTAACACCGAATGCAAGAAAACACATGGGTAAAAGGTCAAATTAATGCAAATTTACAAGGAGAAGTTGCTGAACTTATAACAGAGAAGATCTGTAAAAATGCTACTTTGGGATTTTATTTTATTTTGGATTTTTGAGACAGGGTCTTACTATATAGCCCTGGCTATCCTGGAATTTTCTATGTAGATCATGCTCATCTCCAACTCATAGAGATCCTCCTGCCCCTGCTTCCTGAATACTGGAATTAAAGGAATGTGCTACCATGTCTAGAGGATTTTTTTTTTTTGAGACAGGTTCATGCTGTGTTCCCTGCTTCAGCCTCCCAAGGGCTGGGATTACAGGTGTGTTAGCATCACTAGCTTAGGACTTTTAGAAACAGCTTCATTTACACACACACACACACACACACACACACACACACACACACACACACACACACACACACAAAACAAACAAAACATCTGGTTATCAAAAGACACACTTAAGATTGTCTTTTTGTTTTATGTGTATATGTGACTGCTATAGCTTTAGAACAGTGGTCCTCAACCTTTCTAACGCTGTGATCATTTAATATAGTTCCATATGTGGTGACTACCAACCATAAAATTATTTAGTTGCTACTTTATAACTGTAATTTTGCTACTGTTATGAATCATAAGTATCTGGTCTGTGACCTCTAAGGGGGGGGGGTCACGACCCACAGGTTAAAAACTACTTACTGCTTTAGAGGAAAGCCTGGGATAATTCTTCTATGATTTTCTTTGGACTAGGTATAGAGACACTATCAATGACATCAGATCACTGACCAAATCAGCTAATATTCACAAACCTAGAGATCTAAGCAATTCTGTCAGGACAAGGTAAGCCTAGATTTCAATTTAGATTCTTTAGTATAACTGAATGTTTCAGTAGCTTTCTAAGACGATGGACTTTTGTTAAAGGACACACAACCATAGGTCTAGGGAAAGGTTGTTCTTCAGACATGTATGTCAGAGTGGCTGGAACAATACTAAGTCAGGTCCAAGTGGACACTACTGTGCCGCTGAGGAGTCACTGAAAATGGAACTACTACAACTATTCTTTTCTGACCTAAAGCCTCCCAAAGTGTCTTATTGACAGTGACTACTAAGGGACTTTTAAATTGATCTAGATATTTGAAAAGGTAGATTATACTGTTTCCTATTGAGTGCCTAGAATTATTTGTAAACAGTAGAAACTATATATTAAAAGATTTGAAATGAGTAACTTAAAATTAACTATTAACTAAGTCTCTCATTAAAATGTCTTTTTTGGGGGTGGAGGGGGATA
The DNA here is from genome assembly GCA_028551405.1 of Uromys caudimaculatus. Taxonomy (NCBI): domain Eukaryota; kingdom Metazoa; phylum Chordata; class Mammalia; order Rodentia; family Muridae; genus Uromys; species Uromys caudimaculatus. Next base: position 8,666 of record JAPYYD010006591.1, read on the forward strand.
CAGTTTCAACTCTGTAAACTCACCAAGAAGCCCAGGCTATGCTTGAAATCATGTTGATCACTCTGCCTTTGCTTTCCAAGTGCTGGGTTTACAGGAGTGAACTACAGCCCCTGACTGCATAAATATATGCTTAGGTATAGTCTCCCTAATGCCCCTTGTTAATCTTGTTACTTTATGATGATCTTTTCCCCCAAAGTTTCTGTGACTTAGTGGATAAGACAGTGCCACTTACACGACATAATGACATTTTCCAAATTTTACATATTCTTTTACAATGTGACTCTGGTCTTCAAGTTGTAAAGATTATTTCTTCTCCCTTTCAATAGAAAGTGGCTTATGGGGGCTGGAGAGATGGCTCAGTGGTTAAGAGCACTGACTGCTCTTCCAGAAGTCCTGAGTTCAATTCCCAGCAACCACACGGTGGCTCACAACCATCTGTTGTGATCTGATGCCCTCTTCTGGTGTGTGTGAAGACAGCTACAGTGTACTCATATACATAAAATATTAAAAAAAAAAAAGAAAGAAAGTGGCTTATGATGGTTTGAAGCAGCAGAGGTAATATGAGGACTGCAAGCTGGGTCATAAAAAGGAGTGCAGCCTTTACCTGGCTGTCAGAAAGAACAGGTACAATTCAGAGTCTTGAGTCTTGTACCTGGAGCCTATAAGGAATAGGACTGTGCTGAGATTGTCAGACAATGAAGGAAGTTTGGCTGGAGATGAACAAATTCTGAAAGATTTCTGACTTGATAGGCTGTCCCTTTCCCAGTCACTAGGAAGAGGAAGCTTTTCTTAGCTTTTTTTGTTTTTGTTTTTTTTAAATCATTGATGTCTAGTGATTCTTGGTTGCCACCTTGTCCAGAATCTGGGAGCAAAAAGAAAATCCAGGAAACACACAGCTGTGTTGTTTCAAAGGTATGTATCAAGAACATTAGATCATCTGTCACCTTCTTTTGATCTTTTAAAGAGGTTTGTGTTTTACAAGTTAAGCTGCTTTTATGACTTTTAGTTGTACTTAATGGGAGGGAAGTCATAGGGATAAGTTTGTCTACTTAATCTTTGTACAAATGAAAGCCTGGCCAAGACTGTTGACTTTAAATATGACAGCAACAGAGAGAAAAATATGAATATATATATATATACATAAATTTGACAACTTAGATGAAACAAACTAACCCTTTAAAGCACCTAAGCACTAAAACTCATCCAATATGAACAAGATAACTATGAAAGATTAAATTTATAGATAAGATACCAAACAACAAAAGAACAGTCTCTAGATTTAGCATATTTCATTGGAGAATTCTATCAAACATTTAAATAAGAACTGGGGTTACAGAGATGGCTCAGCAGTTAAAAGACTGTGTAACTGCTCTTGCAAAAAACCCTAGTTACTAGCATCCATCAGGTAGGGCAGCTCACTACCACATGTTATCTTCAGCTACAAGAGATCCGATGAATCTGGTCTCCACAGATACCCTCCTGTGTGAACACATACTAACACTCATTCTCTCTCCCTCACATAATTAAAAATAAAAACAAATTTAAAAGAATTAACACCAGTTTTATGTAATCTCTTCTGAAGAGGGGTAGAATATTTCCTAATTTTCAAAATTTACTTTTTCTCTTTGATATCATTTTTATTCTTCTCTCATATATTACATCCCAACCACAGTTTTCCCCTCCCTCTACTCCTCCCAGTCTCTTCCCTCCACCTTCCCCAATCCACCCTTCCCTGTTTTCCTTCAGAAAAGAGCAGGCCCCTAGGGATATCAAGCAAACATGACATATCAAGGTTGCAATAAGACTAGGCACTTCCCCTTGTATGAAGGCTGGACAAGGCAACCCAGTAGGAGCAAAGGGTCCCAAAAGCAGACAAAAGAGTCAGAGACAGTCCCCACTCCCACTGTCTGTTTCCACAAGAAGACCAAGCTACACAACTGTACCATATGTGTCAAGGGCCTAGGTTAGACCTATGTAGGCTCCCTGATTGTCAGTTCAGTCTCTGTGAGGCCCTATGAGTCCTAGTTAGTTGATTCTGTGGGCCATATTCTTGTGCTGTCCGTGACCCTCTGGCTCCTACAATTCTTCCTCCCCCTTTCCCAAAGGATTCCCCGAGCTCTGTGTAATGATTGGCTGTGGGTCTCTCCATCTGCTCCCATCAGTTGCTGAATGAAGCGTCTCTGATGACAATTATGATCAATCTATGAGTATAGCAGAATACCATTAGAATCATAATTTTATTGTCTTTTTTCTGCTATTTGTGTTTGGTTCTATTGTGGGTCTCTGGGCTATCCAGCCTCTGGTTCCTGGCCCTTCTGGCAGTGTCAGAGGTAGGCTCCCTCTCATGGCAGGG
>JAPYYD010006592.1:0-11017 GCA_028551405.1 Uromys caudimaculatus
CACAAACATTTTTGTGGTTAGCTAGTTCCTGGAACATTGTGCCTCTGGCCCTGGGGCCAGGCCAAGGTCACCTGTTTCTTAGGGGAAAGAATGCAGCCAGGTGGGGATTGGCCAAGCATGCAATTTCAGTCCTATTTCTGTTTCTGGCTCCAAGTGTGCTAGGGGTCTAACTTTCCTCATAAGGGGGTCAGGTCTTTCACTTCTACAGAGTATGTCCTAGCAGATATCTTGATGTTGGCTCAGTTAAACTGATTTTGGACTCCTGGTCTCCAGGCTGTAAAATAATGCAATATATTGCTTGAAGGAACATGCATGTTACAGCAGCCATGGGAATTAATACTGGCTATAGCAGCAGCCACACTGATATGACACACCTCAAATCAGTGTGGTTCTAGAGTCTTCTGATTGCCAAGGAAGCATATGTGGCAAATCTCACGAACTCTGTTTATGTGCAGACACACCTACACGTGTCCAACATCAACTTATCATAGAATGCTTTGTGAAGAACAACTGTGCCTGCTAATGGCATCCTCCATAGTCTGCTACAGAACTATAGTCCATGAAGGCTCCCTTGCCAGAGCCATCCATTGCTTTTCATCAGTCAAAACCACACATAAATGGCCTCATTTTTTTCTCACAAAATCTAATACCAAAGAGAGATGTTTCAGTTCAATTCATCTTTCTTTTTAGAATACCAGAAACATCAAGTCAGATGCAATTCACACTTCTCTTGATAACTTCGTGTCACTTAAGAACTAGTGACTCAGTAATGGCTCAAATCTTTAATCCCAGCACTCAGGAGGCAAAGGCAGGCTGATCTCTGAGTTTGAGGCCAGCCTGGCCTACAAAGCAGGTTCCAGGAAAGCCAGGGCTTTGCAGGGAAACATTGTCTTGAAGGAAAAGGAGGAGGAGGAAGAGAAGGAGGAGGAGGAGGAGGAGGAGGAGGAGGAGGAGGAGGAGGAGGAGGAGGAGGAGGAGGAGGAGGAGGAATAGGAAGAAATACTGACTCAGAGATAAACACAAGCCCTATTGTCATTCTCCCTCCTAATCCCCTAAGTGTAGAATCCAAACAGCTACTGCTGCTGCTCATTGAGTCTCACTGGACATTCAGAAAAGGAAAGAAATAGAAGTAATTTGTTTATGTCCACATGCAGCTAGGCAGGCCCGCATCAAAGGTGTCGGGTGACTGAGACACCTTTAATCTTGCCTTCAAAAGGTCCTTTCTGCACAATGGTCTTCATAACAGAGCTCTGCAGGATTCAGCTCCTACCTGTCTACACACGCGTGAGGGTGTAAGAGCAGCTACCAGTTGTTACAGGTGTAAAGGCTGCTTCCTTTGACAATGGTGTGAGGAACTGTGGGTGCTGTGCACTTTAATCCCTGTTCATTTACAACCTCAGTGCTGTGATGGCTGAGAAACTTTGATTGCTGAAGATCTGAGGCCACCCTGGGTTTCACAGTGAGTTCAAAGCCATCTTAGGATACACAGTGAGATCCTGTCTCTAAAAGACCCAAATGAACAACTATAGAAACAAATTAATTTTGAAAATGCAAGTATGGGCTGGAGAAATGGCTTAGGATCACTGTCTGTTCCTCCATAGGACCTGGGCTTGGTGCCTAGCACCCATGTTGGATACCTTACAACCATATCTAAGTACAGATTCAGAGGATCTGGTGGTCCCTTCTAGCCTTCACAGGCACCATCTCCACGTGCGCAAGCGCGCGCGCGCGCACACACACACACACACACACACACACACACACACACACAGCTAAAAATACAATAAAACTTAAAAAATGTAAATACACGCTGTGGTGCTTTGCCTAGGAATGACTCCATAGGCTCATACACTTGAATGCTTGGTCATTAGGGAGTAGCACCACTCGACAGGGATTAAGAGGTGTGGCCTTGGTGGAGGAAGTGTGTCACTGGAGTGGGCTTTGGGGTCCTGCAGATCCAGATGTAGACTTCCCAGCTTCTTTGCCAGCAGCATGTCTTGTCTGTGTGCTTGCTGGCTTGCTGCCCACAGGATGATAGTGTTCTGAACCTCTGAACTATAAGGCAGGCCCAGTTAAATGCTTTCTTTTATAAATGTTGCTGTGGTCACAGTGTCTCTTCACAGCCAAAGAACATGAGAATATTATAAGGAATCAATCACCAGTGAACAGACCATTGTCTTTACTAAAATAAAACAGTCTATATCATTTTCCCAACACTCTGAATCTAGCTGGGAAAGGAAACTTGCAGATACCCAAGGGGTGTGTGTGTGTATGTGTGTGTGTGTGTGTGTGTGGTGTGTGTGTGTGTGTGTGGTGTGTGTGTGTGTGTGTGTGTGTGTGGTGTGGTGTGTGTGTGTGTGTGTGTGTGTTAGAGTGCATATGATGCTGGCACTTTGGAGGGGGCAGAGGAAGGAGCAGTTCAAGGACTTTGTTGGCTATATGGGGAGTTTGAGGCTAGCCTGGGTTCCATGAAACGCTGTCTCAAGGAAATAAATGCTATAGAATATAAAACATCTACTTTTCCCCATTTATAAGCATGCAATCCTGTGGCACTAAACACACACAATGTCATGCAGCTATCACTCATTTCCAGAAGGTTTTCAACCTTTCAAATGGAAAACTCTGCACCCACTAAAGAAATCTCCCCAGGTCCCCTTAACCTAACTGTCTACTTCCTGTCCCCAAGAGTTTGACCATGCTCACCGCCACAAGCGGGAGCATACATTTTGTTCTTCTTTACCCTATTTTACTCAGCTGAGGTTCACCCATGTTGTGGCATGTGTCAGAATTCTCTTCCTTGTTAAGGCTAAATAATATCCCACTGTATTGTACACAACACGTTTTGTCCACCTGTTTGTTTACTGGTGGGTGTTGGGGCTCCTCCTTTGGGCTAGTGACAGTGCTTTGATGGACGTTGTTTATATGCTCTTGCCTAACACATACTTGTTTAGTGCACTAGGTGTATTTATTGTATATTGTAGGCTACCCAAACCTCTAATCTGGAATTTGTAGAACATAGGTAATAGACTGTCTCATTGTGTTTCTGTTTGTGTCTTTGTTTCTCATTGAGACAGGGTCTTACGAAGTTACCCTGGCTATCCTGGAACTCGCTCTGTAGACAAAGCTGGTGCAGGCCGTGAAAGGCAGTCTGTTTTCTGGTAGAGCCAAGGTTTGAACCCCGTGGGCCCAATAGGGGGTAAAAGCCTATAAGGAGCAACTGCAGGCATTTACCAGGCTCCTAGAAACAGCTCCTGACACATATCTATATCTCTCCATAGGTCTGTGACATTTGGTCACGTAAAAAGAAACTTCACTCAAGCCCCTCCTGAGGTAGAGGCGTGGTCACATCCCTAAGCTCTGCCACAGGCAGAGGTATGGTCACAAAGTCTCTAGACATCCCCGTGTTAATGAGGCACGTAGAGGCTTAGCCACGCCCCTTCCCAGTTACTATTTCAACCTCATCCCTCCCTGGGGGGGGAGGGGGTTGTACAGTCTCACCATGATCTCACCATGCCACTCTCCACAATGACAATAAACGCTCTGAAACTCTGGACTGTCTCTCTTCATCTGCCGTGGGAAACAATGGAACTGGCCTTCACCTAAAGAGCCACATCTAGCCTCCCAACGAAGCTGTCTCAGCGTTCCCAGCCATGGCCATCCACCCAAGCCAAAGCAGCTAGCCAACGCCCAAGTCACCAACCCGGTCCCTCTGCGGGAACCCCATGAGCCGGCTGTGGTTCATCTCCCATGAACCACGGCCCCGCCCTCATCCCAGGGCTGTGTCTCCACAGAGGCTTCCCACAGCCTAACACAAGCTTGGCAGCCAATGGGGGCGCACACAGTCAACTGCCTGCATCTCTGCCTCTCCCAGGGGCCACATGCACCTGGTACAAAAGCACGGGACTTCACTCTCCATCCCACACCATTTGCTCCAACAAGCTGGCCTCGGACTTACAGAGATCTGCTTGCTTCTGCCTCCCAAGTGCTGAGACTGAAAAGGCGTGCACCACCATACACGGAAGAAACTAGCTTTAAGGCTTCTTTGAGTCACTGGTTATAAAGTCTGGCCGTGCCTTTGAATTCCCTGGCTCTTGAAATTCTCATCCCTCTATGCCACACTCCAGATCAACTGTGTCAGAGTCCTTGGAAGTGGGACTCAGGCATTAGTGTCAGCTGTAAATCTTACCACAAGATTCAAATGTGCAGCCAAGTTTGAAAGTTATTGCCCTAAAAAATTAATTAGTGAACACTTGTTATGGTTGAGATATAAAATGTTCCCCACAGGCTTATTTGCTGAATGCTTGGTCCCCGGCTGTTGGCAATATTCTAGAGAGTTAGTTCTGAATATATTAGGAGGTGGGGGCTGGGTGAAGCAGGTCGCTGGGGTGAGCCTCTGGGGCAAACTTGTCCCTGTTTCTCCCTTGCTCCTTCTCTCCTTTCCCTCCCTTCCTTCCCTCCCTCCCTGCTTCCTGTCAGTCAGGAGTTAAAGAGGCTCCTCTGCCATGAGTTCCAGTTTCCAGAATGTTCTGTCTAAGTGCCTGGAACTAAGCAAGCACAGACTGAACACCCTGAATCTGTGAGCTAAATAAGTCCTCCATCCTTCCCGTTGTCCACTTGAGTATTTTGGTCACTGAAATGAAGAAGTAACACAATATTGTCTCACCTGCTGCGTGTGTTCTCTTTCCCTACTGTTAGTGGACAGGCAATTCCACTGGTCTGCCCTCAGGGACCTAGCAACTGCTTATGTCATCACCTGCTGCTCATGTGTGCATGTGTGTGCTGCAGATAAAAAGAACCGCCAGCTATCCAGTGTAAGCTCTCCCCACCTCTTCCCTACACACAGCCCCTTTCTCCCCTTTCCTGTCTCTGCTCCTGTCTGTCTGCCTGTCTACATGTCCACTTGCCTGCCTCTATCCCTTTCCCAGGCCTTCAATCCCCTCTCCTCTCCAATAAACTTCTTTTACACCAGGTCTGTTGCACACATAATTGCTCAGAGGCACACCCTGGCACGGGCCTGCCAAAAGCATTCCCTCACCACGTTATATTTCATAATGCCTACACATTCCATAGCATACTATGGACTTCCAGACCTTCCAATCCAATTTAGTTGAATTGACTTCACTTTCTTACCTTTAAGACCCTCCAGCCAAAAGTACTTAACACCTATAATTTAAGATCAGAGACGTTGATATGGTGGCATATGCCTGCAATCCCAGCACTGGGGAGGCTGAGGCAGGAAGATCATGAGTCCAAGATCAACCTAGGATACACAGTAAGACAATGGCTGGTTTGGCAAAACCCACCACCATCACCAAAGAAGAACTGTGAGGCAAGTGTCTGAGCAGCCTGGCTGGCGCTCATGGTGAAGGAAACAGGCTCTGTCAGAGGCTTGATGGATCCTGTATGCTGAGATGTGTACAGCAAACTAGGAATGGGACTCTAGACATGTTAATTTCAGCAGTAAAAATTAATTCTACCACAATTAGTATTTACTGCTGCTGGTGAATATATAAAGTATTCAGAACAGTTCCTGCCACATGGCAAATGCAATTTCAGTTCTGGCTTTAGATGCATTAATGGTAGTCTTTGAGAAGGGACTTGATTACATGGGGCATTGTTTCTTGGCCTTTGGCTAAGGTCTAATGTGAATATTTGAAGAGCCTGCTCTTCAGCACAGTGAGACTGTCTTAGTTAAGGTTTTTATTGCTTGTGAAGAAATGGCATGACCATTGCAACTCTTATAAAGAAAAACATTTAATTGCGGCTGGCTTACAGGTTCAGAGGTTCAGTCCATTATCGTCATGGCAGAAAGCATGGCAGCATGCAGGCAGACACGGTGCTGGAGAAGAAGCTGAGAGTTCTACATTCAGATCAACAGGCAGCAGGAAGTGCCTTGAGCTTTCAAGACCTCAAAACCCATTCTCACAGTGACACATTTCCTCCAAGGCCACACCCACTCCAACAAGGCCACACCCACTCCAACACGGCCACACCCATTCCAACAAGGCCACACCCACGTCAAGGCCACTCCGCATGGGCCAAGCATTTGGACACAGGAGTCTATGGAGGCCAAACCTATTCAAATCACCAGAGACTAGATGGTACAAAGGATGACATAAAAGAGAGCCATTGACTAGCTAGATGCACTAGAAGTTCTGAAGCCCAAGACTAAATATCTTATATGCCTGTTTATATGTAAATTCATATAAAATTGGTGTGTTAGTACAATGCTAAGTACAAATATAGAGAAGATGTCTATTAAAAAGTCATAAGGAAGGGAGAGATATGTAGCTTGGTTAGAGGCTTACATAGCGCATAGCAGGGCCTGGGTCTGAACCACAGCACTGTGGAGGGAAAAAATATCCCTATGTAAAAATAAGTGAATTTGAATATAAAGGAATATACAAAACAGAAAGGCTATTATTAGTTTTTAGAGTCAATTATGCAAGCAATTAGAGAATTTCAGTGGTTTCATAACATTTTTTTACAGTGAATTAAAATATAGAAACACACACTGCTATATTGTTCCAAGCTTAAATGAATGAAAACTTATTAGGGAATTATTGTTTTGATGTTTGTTTGCTTGTTTTCTGTCAGGCTCCTGGCTGGCCTGGAGACCCACCTGCCCTTGGTGGGATTAAAATGTATCACATGCTCAGCAGGAACAATTTATATAATACAGATGGAAGAAAGTAATTTTCTATCCACTTTGAGGAATTCAATGGAAAGATACTCGAGGATCTGAGTAGGTACCTTATGACTGTAATTGTCTCTAAATGGAAACAAAATAACCAATAAGAACATATGAGGAGGTGGCAAGATAGCTCAGCTGGTAAAAGTGCTTGTCTTCCAGCCTCCAGACCTGAGTTTGACCCCAGTATTCACATGGTGAAAGGTTGACCCCTTATTCATTCTCTGATCTCTACACGTGTCTGCATGTGCATGAACACACAAACAAATATAATGACAACAATTCTTAAAGAGTACACAATGAGCCGGGCACGCCTTTAATCCCAGCACTTGGGAGGCAGAGGCAGGTGGATTTTTGAGTTCGAGGCCAGCCTGGTCTACAGAGTGAGTTCCAGGACAGCCAGGGCTACACAGAGAAACCCTGTCTTGAAAAACAAAACAAAACAACAAAAAAGTACACAATGTTTGAAAACTCAAGATATGGTCTCAGAGATGACTTAGTAGGTTCAGAGCTCTGGGCTCTGGTTCCACACTTCTAAGGACCTGAGTTCTAGTAACCAGCACCCCAAACTAGGAATAGCTCTTTGCACCCATAATCCCAGGGCTGGGAGCACAGCAGGGCAGAAAGGTTGCTGGGACTTGCTGATGGCCAGCCTCACCAAAATTTAACACAAAATGCTGAGTGCTGGGTTTAGTGAGAGCCCCCTGTTTCAAGGGATTAAGAGAGGGCATCTGAAGACTTCTCTTACATCTCCCCACATGTCACACACACACCACGCATCACACACACACACACCACATATCACACACCATACACCACACACACCACATATCACATACAACATACCACATATCACACACACACGCACACACCACACACACCACACACCACATATCACACATCATATACCACACACATACACACACACACACTACATATCACACACCATACACCACACACATACACACACACACCACATATCACGCACACCACAGACACACACCACACACCACTTATCACACACCATACACCACACACAGACACACATATCATACATCACACACCATACACAATACACCACACATACACTACACACACACAGGCAAGCATGCTCACATACACCAAAACAAAACCAAAAATAACCTCTCCCACCAAAACCAAACAAAACCAAAACAAACACACACCCCCACACCCCCAAATATCCTGGTGAAGTCTTCAAACTTCCTAACCGGCCCCTCTCTCTGACCAGGCTCTCTGCCTGCTCTCTTGCTTTCCTGGAAGCCCATCCTGGAGCCTGCTAGGGCGAGGTCCTTTTAGAGATCTTAATAGGACCATGGCACACTCCAGATCACCTTCCCATCCTGCTTACATAAAATCCAAATCCCTGGGCAGGTCTACTCAGCCTCCCGAGACCCCTCACCTCCCCAGAGCTGGCATCAGTCTTTGGCCCAGCTGGTCCCTCTGCCCTACAATATTCATCCTCAGCCCGCCTCACAAGACTGGATCCTTTTGATCTGTTAAATCTCAGCTTAAACAGTTCTTCCTTCTAAAAGCCACGTGTAAGCTCCGCATTTAAATTAGACAAAGATGCTCAGTGCTTTTCTGTAGGGCAGCACAGACGCTTGTTATTCGGTATACACTCTCAGAATTCAAGGAGACGAGGCTCTATTATCTTCATGCTCATCTTTAGCAAGTTAACTGAACCCCAAGACTTAGGTAAAGACTCCAGCAGGCAGCAGGAAAGTGGCTTAACAGAGCTCTCACTGGATTTCCTGCCCTGCTGTCTGCAGCACAGCTTGCTGGTGACCCGAGTCACATGATCTGCTGGTTTTCACTCCAAAACATTGCAAGGTGCTGCTTCTTTGAGAATTATCCCTTCTTGACAGACTGTGAGATGGTGTTGTGCCTGCTGTCTATGTCTAGCACCTAGAATATGTGCAGCATATGCTACGGACTCTGTGAGTGCCTTTGTTCTAGTCGGGCCTTCAGAGAATTGGCTGAGGTTTCTCTCCACAGCAGAGAGAAACCTGCCTTTACTGTAAGTGTTGTTTGCAGAGTCAAATGTCAGTCTTGGCTAACAACTGTCCTCACAGGAACATCCAGAACACTCGGACCATTTCCGGGGTACCCCCAAGCCCAGTCAAGTAGACACATAAAATATTCTCAGTGTGACTCAGGGGAGACATTTAGAGTGGCCAACTGTACAGAACTTGGCTATAAGTTCCGTTAAGAACTTCGTAGAGGAGTGGGTCTGAAGAGATGGCTCTGCGGTTAAGAGCACTGACTGCTCTTCCAGAGGTCCTGAGTTCAATTCCCAGCAACCACATAGTGGCTCACAACCATCTGTAATGAGATACAATGCCCCTTTCTGAGATATGAGGCCTCCTTCTGGTGTGTCTGAAGACAGCTACAGTGTACTCATATAAATAAAATAAATACATTAAAAAAAAAAAAAACAGAAGAAGAAGAACAACAACTTTATTGGGGACTTAAGAGTGCTTGGTTCTCTTGCAGAGAACCCAAGTTCACTTCCCAGCTCCTATGTTAGGTGGCTAACAACTGCCTTTAACACCAGCCCAGGAGATCTGAAGCCCTCTATGGCCTCTGTGGGAACCCACATACATATGGCACACAGATTTGTACCGTAAATAAAAATAAATCTGAAAAAAAAATCTTAGTAAGATAATTTGGCAAGATGGAGGCCACGTGAGTTTCGGTGAACAGAAACTTTGGTGAAGACATTGAGGGTGACTAGGCAGCGAGAATCCTGAAATGTTCAAGGGCACTTCGTGGAAAGAGGGAAGACAGTGAGGAGACTGAATGGGGCAGGCTGGAGAGAAGAGGATACTCTAATTGCTTTTATTTCTCGGTGAAATGGGTGCAAGCTCATCTGATAGAGGAGGTGGCCTAAGAATATTCTGAGAAAAACCACAAAGCATACCCTGACTCGGGAGTTTGTTTGCTTGAGATTTTGAGACAGCGTCTCATGGATCCCAGGGTAGCCTCAAATTTGCTTTATAATTAAGGATGATCTTGTACCCCTGACACTTTTGCCTCTACCTTGAAAGTTCTGAGTTTATAGGCATGTGTCACCACCACCCATGGCTATGCCCATGATGTCAGAGAGCACAAACCAGAATTGTGATGCGGGTGGGATCAATCAATCTTGGATTTATGATCCTGAACTTGAACAGGTGCATGGTTCATATTTAGGCATTAAGTTTTAGCCACGCCCAAGTACAGGTCAGGAATAGATAGTTACTGAAGGCCAACCAAAGCTGCCCTTATCAGGGTAAAGAAGCTAGGACATGGAAAATAATTATCAATATTGACTTTTGTTTAAGTTCAGATTCTTTGAATATCCTTGTAGAGATTCTTCACTGGGAAGACAAGTGGGGAAGATATTTTCCTATTATTAGAAAGGCATGAGAGAGTGAAATATTTCCTTAAGATACACTCTCAGTAAAATTACTCAGCCAAAGAGAATGGGGTTTTAAATATTCTATTACACATGTAACAAGTAATGTGATCTCGCTTGAGGATTTACTATCACCATAATACAGAAAAACAGTTAAGACAATTATGCTTTAATATACACACATTTAAGTTGAATTAGAAGCTTTAAATGTCACTTTAAAAACTTTTTATTGTGAATTATAGTTTCACAGAAACTTGCAAAAACAGTACAGGGGTCCCATGCAACCCTCATCCAGATTCCCCACACTGCACATCAACAGAGCGGGACACGGCACCAATGTCCCATGGTTCCTTGCCATTGTGTCACATATAGATAAGCGCAATCAGTGAAATTGATACAAAAATCTGGTCCTGATGAAGATCTCAAAAGTCAGTCAGAACATCCCACAGCATTTGGTTGGGAAGACTCAAAAATCAGGGCCAGTTTCCTGAGACAATTACATTAGTATGCATTTCTCCAGTTGTAACAAAGTTTTTGTGGACCCGCCCATTTCCTTCCCCTTTTGTTTTGCAGACCTTGCTAGTAAATCAGGAAAGAGTTATTGCCAGGGAATGATGAAACTGCTCTCCCTGGCTCCTGGTTAACCTTGCTACATTCAATCTTATTCTAATACACTCAAGTATTATTTTATAAAGTAGCAAGAAGTAGCCAGAAAAGTCAAACTTACCTATTCTCCAGTAGTCAGTCCATCTATGTAGCATTAACACTGAGCAAGGAGAGGGCAGGAGAAATGGCTCAGAGGTTAAAAGCACTGGCTGTTCTTCCAGAGGTCCCAGGTTTAATTCCCAGCTCTCCTAGGGCAGCTGACGACTGTAGCCTCAGGCTCAGTGGATTTGGCATTCTCTGCT
>JAPYYD010006593.1:0-11016 GCA_028551405.1 Uromys caudimaculatus
ATGTTTTCCTGTAATTCTTTAATGGATTTCTGTGTTTCCTCTTTAAGGGCTTCTAGTTGTTTACCTCTGTTTTCTTGTATTTCTTTAAGGGTGTTAATTTCTTTCTTAAAGTCTTCTATCATCATCATGAGAACTGATTTTAAAACTGAGTCTTGCTTTTCTGGTGTGTTGGAGTATCCAGGGTTTGCTGTGGTGGGAGAGCTGGTTTCTGATGTTGCCAAGTAGCCTTGGTTTCTGTTCCTTATATTCTTGCCCTTGCCTTTTGCCATCTTGTTAACTCTGATGTTAGCTGATCTTACTCTGTCTGGCTGTGGCCTGCCCCTCCTGCAAGCCTCTGGATCAATACTCCTTGAAGACCAGCTCTCTCTGAGAGGTGTTTGGGTTTGGAGTGCTGTGACACAGGGTCAACTCTGTGGTGCAGGCAGAAACCAGAAGGATCTTGTCCCCAGGTGTCCCTTGGTTCCTGTGTCCTGGTGGCTCTGCAAGGGTCCCTCTTGATCCAGTGAGTTTGAACTGAAGTGGTAGTTTTGCCTACGCTGGAAGATGTGTCAGCACTTCTGGGATACCAGCTGTCTCGTGGAGCCCTGCGGCCCAGGCTGAGGTCCCCAGGTCCCAGTGAACAGTGGTGCTCGTCTTAACCCCACTCACAGCTTTTCCACACTCCTGGGAGGGTATCTTTCTCCTGGTGCTAATTGGCTATGAAGCCCTGTGGCCCAAGCTGAGGTCCCCAGCCACAGACAGAAACCGGAAGTTTCCTCAAGAAGGCCAATTGTAAAGGAACAAACTGTGTGTGTCTTTTATCTGTGGATTCAAGGGAAGCGGGACGGGGGCTAGCAGCTCAGCTGGTCCCAGAGTTAAAGGCAGTAGCATAAAACTAACCTCCATCAGGACAGGACAGACAACGCTGAATGGTCTCTTCCACTTTGTGTCAGTACTGCCCAGACTTGATGCTTCCCTTCCTGATTGCCTAGCAGAGGCAGAGAGACCCCCTGTTTCTGTTTCTAGCAGTCTTGCATCCTAGAAGCGTTGCCATGAGCCTCAGCATCCATCCTGCTCTCAGCAGTCCAGTTAAGAAAACATGTTCATGTCATCTCTGCAGTCTAATCAGACCCGACTCTTTAACTAATTCTTAATCCCAACAGGAAAGAGAAGAGAAAAGGCTTTTAGGGAGCAGGATTTGTCTACCACAGCCTCACATAACAGCTTCTCAGTTTGATCTGTCAGATCCATATCATTGAAAACACTGATCTGTGCCTGGGGATATATTCCCACTGATGGAGTGCTAACTTCTTATGCAGAAGGGCTTGGGTTTAACCCCAGCACCGCATAAACCAGATGTAGTGGGGCACACCTGTAACCTTAGCATTAAGGATGATCAAAGTTCAAAGTGATCTCCAATGACATAGTGACTTTAAGACCAACCTGGGAGATGTTTGATCTTGATAAAAAAGCTTTTGCAGGATAGATCAGAATGCAAGCATACACCAAAAATAAACTGCCTGGAAAAGAAAAGAGAATGCAATCTCATTACAATGCCTACAAAAATGATGCTTATTTTTAATCACTTAAGAGTAAATTTAACCTAGGAGGTTTTTTTTTAATTATGCGCTGAAAACTTTATATTGTAACAGTGATATCATGTGTTTATGAATTAGGAGAATTAACAATGTTAAAATATATGTACCACTGAAAATGGTCTATCTACTCAACACTATCCCTTTCAAAATGAAATGGAATTCATCATAGACAAGGCTGTGTGTAAACCACAAAGGACCCAGAAAAGCCAAAGTCTTAGGAGTAGAAATAGTTATGCTGATGACATCATCGTGCTTGACTTCAAATAACCGTCCCAGTCAAAGTAAACAAACTAGCATCATACTGGCATGAGAACAGACATATAGGTCAATAGGACCGAATGGAGAAGCCAGAAATAAGTGCATAAGCTGCCAAGTGATTTTCATCAAAGGTAACAAGAACATTCATTGTAGAAAGAACAATTTCTTCAGTAGATAGTGCTGGTAAAATTGGGTATCCACATGACAAAGAGTGGAATCAGATCTATAGCTCTCAGCATACAAAACTTAAACTTAGCACGGTCTTGATCATTTTCAATTCCTGATCTCAGCAAGCAACGGCAAGAGGATGGCTATAAGTCTGAAGCCATCCACTTCTCCACAGCGAGTTCCAGGCCAGCTGAGGATATGTAGGAAGACCTCATCTCAAAACAAACAGAACTCAAACTGAATGAAAAATTTTATTATAAATACACCCAGAAATAATTTGAGGAGAGCATTAGGTAAAGTGTTGATAATGCTATCTGGACAAAGGCATTTTAGATATCAACCAAAACCAAAGGCAAAAAAAAAAAAAAAAAAAAAAAAAAAATCAGCCAAAATGAAATCCTACCAAACTGAAATGCTTCTTCATCACAAAGGAAACAGTCAAAAGAGAGGCAGGAGAGCATGAGAGATGTACACAAGCCACTTACTTGGCAAACAAACAATATTGAACACATAAGAACACAACACTTTCTGACTCTTTCCAGACGCTCAAGATGTCAAAGCGAGGACTGGTGGGTCCTCCGGAGGGAAATTCCGGATTTCCCTGGGTCTTCCAGTAGGAGCTGTGATCAACTGTGCCAACAACACAGGAGCCAAAAACTCGAATATCTCCTCTGTGAAGGGAATCAAGGGCCAGCTGAACAGACTTCCTGCTGCTGGTGTGGCTGACATGGTGACGGCCACAGTTAAGAAAGGCAAACCAGAACTAAGAAGAAAGGCCTATCCAGCAGTGGTAATGCAACAACGAATGTCATATTGAAGAAAAGATGGAGTGTTTCTTTATTTCAAAGATAATGCAGGGTCATAGTAAGCAATAAAAGCGAGAGGAAAGGTTCTGCTATCACAGGTCCGGTTGCAAACTTGACAGGTACAAACTTGTGGCCCAGAATGTGGGAGCAAAACCACCACAACAAAGAATAATAATTCAACTAAAGTGGATTAATAATCTAAACGACACTTCTCAAAGGAAGATACACAAATGGCCAACAAGTATATTTAAAAGGCTAAATATCACTAATTATCAAGGGAATATAAGTAAAATATAAGAAAAAATGAAATCCATTTTTATCCCCAAGTGAATAGCTAAAAAACACAAATGTTATAATAATGCAGGGGAAAAGCAGAACTTTTATGTACTGATGATGGGACCATGCATTGGTACAGCCATTTTGGAAACCAAGTATGGAGGCTCCTTAGCAAACCTGGTATCAAAGCTACCACTTGATCACAACTCTGCTAAGAATGTATCCAAAGGAAACAAGTCAATGTCCAGGAGACATTTATGAAGCTCTCAGTTTCACTGATACTGTAGCTGATAATGGCCCAGCTGCAGAATCAGCTTAGATGCCCGTCAATAGATACATGGATAAATAAAGAAAGTATGGCCCATATTTATATACAAGAGAATATTACTTAGCTATAAAATTGACCAGACCTGGAGACACATGCCTTTAATCCCATCACAAGGAAGGCAGGGAAGCAGAGGCAGGCATATAACAGAGTTCAAGGCCAGCCTGATATACAAAGCAAGTTTCAGACCAGCTAGGGCTATACAACGTATATAATGAGACCTAGTCTCCCAAAACAACAACAACAACAAAAATAATAAATAAATAAATAAATAAATAAATAAATAAATAAATAAATAAATAAATATGAGGCTGTTGGTAAGGTAATCAGGCAAGGGTACTTGCTACCTAGACTGGCAACCTAAGTTTGATCCCTGGACCAGAGACACTCTCAGAGCTGAAAAGAAGGTCCTTATTGCTAGCTAGGGGCTGCATGGTAAACTTGTCCAAATCATTCAGCCCCTTACAGGCTTAAAGCTCTTTGTCTTTTATGCACAAAACCACTTCAGTTAACAAGAAGCAAAACACCAACAGCCAAAAAGCATAGT
Organism: Uromys caudimaculatus; assembly: GCA_028551405.1. Taxonomy (NCBI): domain Eukaryota; kingdom Metazoa; phylum Chordata; class Mammalia; order Rodentia; family Muridae; genus Uromys; species Uromys caudimaculatus. The sequence continues at coordinate 3,958 of JAPYYD010006593.1, forward strand.
ACATAAAGCTGAGAATGAAAGCCAAACTCTTCTTTTTCATGATGTCTTCTAAGAGGTCGGCTGTACCGAGGTGAGGCTGAATATCTCCTTCCTAGCTAATGGCTATTAGAAACTCATTGAAGTGGGCGATGAATGCAAACTTTGTACTTTCTAGGAAGAGTGCATGACCACAAAAGTAGCTAAAGATGCTCTGGGCGAAGACTGCAATGGTTGTTTGGTCCAAATCTGTAGTGGGAATGACAAACTCAGTTATCTCATGGAACAAGGCATCTTTACCTATGGCAGTGTGGACCTGCTGATGAGTAAGAGGCCTTCTTGTTATAGACCAATGAAAACTGAGGAGAGGAAGCAAAGGTCTGTTCATAGATGCATTGTGGATGCCAATCTGAATACTCTCAAGTTGTTTATGGGGTTGGGACAGGAGGTGGAGAGGAAGGGCATTCCTGAACTGACAGATACTGCTGTGTCTTGGTGGTTGGGGCCCAAAAGAGCCAGCAGAATACAAACCTTTTCAGTCTCTCTAAAGAAGATGACATTCCCAGGATGTTGTCGGAAAGCCCTTAAACCAAGAAGGTAAGAAATCCAGGTCCAAAGCACCCAAGATTCAGTGTCTTGTTGCTTCATGTGTCCTGTGATACAAATGTTGACATAGGACTTTGAACAAAGAACACACTAAGAATAATAAGGAGACATGTGGTAAATATTTAAATCCCATCCCAGGGTTTGTACTCTACCTTTGGTTATTGAGTTCCCAGATGAAAGACACACTCACAGCCTTTATATTTACAATAAGGCCTAAACAGTACAAAGCTGGGCAGCTGCCTACTCTCCATGCTGTTAGAATCTACTTTCCTATCAATAACCCTGAGTTATTATTCACTATTTATTATGTTCCATCTGGGCTGCTCTTAGCTTTAATTGGGCAGCCCTCAGTGTCACACTTTCTTGACCCTTTACCCATGGCAGCTTCTCCTTCCTCCTCTCCTGCATCTTCTTCTTCCTCATGGTCCTCTCCTCCCAAGCCTGTGAAACGTAAACCCCATCTATGTCTCTTGTGCCCAGCTATTGGCTCTCAACATCTTTATTCACCAATCAAAATTAACTTGTGGGCATGGCCACAGGGGCTAAGTGCAAACTCCAATTCTTAGGGGCTGCAGTTAACATTACAATAGACGATAAAATACAACACCTCAACAGAGGGGGTTGTTGAAATGTTTAAATTTTGGTGAAGAGAAAGAAGAAGGCCAAGGAAAAATGCCAGGAACGGGTCACCAAAAGATATTGGCCGTCTGCCCTGAGAGTTTCTGAGTTCAGTCAAAAAATAAATCTTTAAGAGTAACAAATGGGGGGCTGGAGAGATGGCTCAGCAGTTAAGAGCACTGACTGCTCTTCCAGAGGTCCTGAGTTCAATTCCCAGCAACCACATGGTGGCTCACAACCATCTGTAATGGGATCTGACGCCGTCTTCTGGTGTGTCTGAAGGGAGCAATGGTGTACTCATATACATAAATAAATAAATCTTAAAAAAAAAAAAAGAGTAACAAATGATCAGATCATGGGGAAAAAAGACAAACATTTACTGATAATAAGGCTATATTCAAATGACTTTGTGGAATACATATAATCTCACCATTTATTAAAAGGGAAAATAAACTTGTACACTGAAGGGATGAATGCATTTGTATATTTTTACATATATAATTAAATATTGGCTGAATATTTTGATTTATAATCATCAGCGTAGGGGTTGTTGCTTCATATAAGTGTGCAGTATAAAATGGCAAACATACATTTGAAGCCATTTCAAATTCTACTCCTAACCAAAAATGTGTTTGGTGGTGTGTGTGTGTGTGTGTGTGTGTGTGTGTGTGTGTGTGTGTGTGTGTGTATGCGTTCATGAAACTCCAATCAGCACCTCAGTTTCTAAAAACAAACACAATACAATCCAAACTTATACTAAAAGCTACAGCCTCCTCCTTATCCTTCTTAAGTGTGTTCTTTCTTCAAAGTCCTATGTCAGCATTTGTACCACAGGACACATGAAGCAACAAGACACTGAATCTTGGGTGCTTTGGACCTGGATTTCTTACCTTTTTTGTTCAGGGGTTTTCTGACAACATACAGGGAACACCACCTTCTTTAGAGAGACTGAAAAGGTTTTGATATCAGAATTATACTTAAATGCTGCAAAGAAAGAAGTTAAGTTATACAGACGTATTACAACTTTGTAGATATTTAGATTGTTCCAACATTTTAATGTTATGTACAATGATGTTCAAACATGTAAAAAACATATTTTATTATATGCACTTATCTCTATATGCACACATTAGAGTTAATTCCTAGAAGTTTGATATTTGAGTCAAAGAATAAGTAGGTGCATTCTACATTTTGATAGTGAAACTATACATTAGAGATTTGATCAATGATAAAGCATATATTCAAAGTAGGAAAATCTAATTGAAATTCAAACACTAAATAAATAATAAAAATAAAAGCAATAGCAAAACCATTTGTTTCTCAGATCACAAATTTTTATAGAGATAAATTTATAACCAGTAGTAGTCGATTTGGAAAGAAAATATAAGCTGAGCTTGGTGACTCATGTCTTTAATACCAGCTCTCAGAAGGCAGAGGCAGATCTGAGTTCAAGTCCAGCCTAGACTATAGAGCTAGTTCCAGGTTAGGGCTACCTAGAGAAAACCTGTCTCACAAAACACTGACAACAAACGAATTCATTACTTTGAGGCTATGGGGTCTGCCGGCTGCCCCTTTGCCACGGAGCCCTTCCATGCTCACACCCAGCAAGACTCTCTCTGGGGCTGACCCACACTCTAGAATTCAAACTCCTCTTGTCTCTGACATCTAGACCAGATGTAAACAGCTGTGTCACTAGGTCGGACCTGTCTTGATACTTTCTCTCATCTTAATTTATTTGGGAAGTGATGGATACAAACCCTTCTCAGTAGTACCGGATTGGTGCTTGTCTGAATACATTGGCAAAGACTGTTACCAAGGGCCAGCACATGTGAGTACTAGCAACAGACTGAATGGCTGTTCTCCTTTGCCCCAATTAATGTTGAAGAGGTAGGTCTTTGGGAAGTGATCTAGTCATGATCTTAGAGTTCTTTCGGTTTTGGTTTTGGTTTTTTAAAGATTTGTGTGTGTGTGTGTGTGTGTGTGTGTGTGTGTGTGTGTGTGTGTGTGTGTCCTCCAAGGGGATCTGAAAATTTAACTCAGGTCTTCTGCTCTCCAACTTAGAGTTCTCTGGAAGGGATTAGAGTCTTATTCTTGAGAGCCAGGAGTGCTCTCTCACTCTCCTTTCCAGAGTCACCGGAAAGTTAGCAGTCCACAGTGGAACTCCATCAGGTTGGTCCCCTGGTCTTGGACTTCCAGATAACAAGATACTAACAAGTGTTTATGTAAGCCAGTAAGTCCATGGCAATTTGTTACAGCTACCCAAACAGACAAAAATGTGCCATCTTGACATTTCACCCACCACACAACCAAATTTAAAGAAAAAAACATGTTGCATGTTGTTATTTAATGCCTACTGCTTCCCAAATTCACTGAACTCATTTAAGTTACAAAATCAAGAAAGAAACAAATCGTGGAGACTGTGCTCTCTTGCTCATTCTCTCTCAGAGCACTCTACTTATCGTCCCTACAATCCTTAATTGGGGGATTAGGTTCACAGACATATCATCTAACAAACAAAGCACATTTTATTCTCTTTCTTCAGAAACATAAAATATAATATTTACACCATGATAAGAAATAAGGCTACAGAAACAGGTGGATTTCTGAGTTCGAGGCCAGCCTGGTCTACAGAATGAGTTCCAGGACAGCCAGGGCTACACAGAGAAACCCTGTCTCGAAAAACCAAAAAAAAAGAAAGAAAGAAAGAAGGCTACTTAAAGTGTAATTATATTTAAAGGGTGACTGTTTAAATAAAGAGGATCAAAATATACTTACGTGAAGAGAATTTGTTTGAATGGTCTATAGCACACAAGGTATCATGGTCTACAACATTTAATTATGCATTTAAAATAAATAGAAGAGACCTTGAAGGTAGCTGATTTGTAGAAGTAGTGTTTGAGGAGACGGAAATGCTAATTGCTCTGTTTTTATTATTAGGCACCATAACATGTATTGGATTGTAATACTGTGCCCCATAAATAAACATAAACATATTAATTAAAAAGCAAAAATATCAATGGGGCATGGTAGTAGACACCTGTAATCCTAGTATTCAGAAGACTGAGTGAGGCAGGAGGATTGCCAAGAATTTAAGACCCACTCTGCCAAGAATTTAAGGCCAACTCGGGCACATAGCAAGTAGGAGGTCAGCCAAAACTATAGAGCAAGACATTGTTTGAGAGAGAGAGAGAGAGATTTTAATTAAGCCAATTTAAAAATAAAACAAATGGAAATGCTTTTTTCCCACTTTTGAAACATAAGCATTTCTTTCTAGTTGTGTATTTGAAAGAAGGGTATGGCAAATTCATAGAAATACTGTAATGAAATACATGGTGATTGAAATGCCCAAATTATATAGAACATTAAAACAAAAATAACAGAATATAAAGTGAACTTTTTTAAAATCTTATTTTCAAGGTCACCAGTTATTTTGTTGTTTTTAATTTATAACTTTGAAAGATAGCTCAAGATGGCAGAAGAACCCAAGTTCATTGTGTGCAGACATAAGAAGTAGTTTCTCATGGACCCAAGTCGAATGCCACTTGTTCTTTGAGCTCTTCCAGGCAGAAAGGATGAGAGCACAAAGCCAGAGGAAGGATTCGTGCACACAAAAGAGAAGATTTGGTGCAAATTCTCCAGGAAGACCTTCCCAGAGCCGTAATTACCATCTTTAAAGCAGGGCCAGACTGTTCTCTTGACCAGAATAAAAAATACTGTATAATTTAGCAAAAGCATACTCACAGAGGGAGATGCTGCAGCGGGAGGCAAGGCCACACAAAATCCAGTAAGAATAAAATCAGACTGCTTCATATCGCGGTAGGATGGGTCACGGCAAGGGGAGGAGAGGGACAGTCCATATAAAGTTACACAGGAAAGCACACAAGCCCATTTCCAATCACAGATTGGAAACTCTGACAGGGTCAGAGCACAGAAGAAAAAGACACTACACATTCAGGGAGAAACATTCTGGAAGGACTTGATAAAATAAAAACAAAAAGAAGAAAATGCCAGACAAATTAGAAATAAGAGACCCAAAGAGAATGAGACCTGGGAGCCAATTTAAGAAAGAAGATAAGTCTGTGGTCAGCCAACACAGAGGAGGACCAAGGGATGGACAAAGGACAAAACTAAATCAACAACATTTGAAAATATCCGATTGCCAAAAAAGTTACTGGTGACTAAGAATAAATAATAAACTTGTATTATCCAGGAATCCAAAGTATACGCAATTATCTGACAATGAAAAATAATGCAATTAAGTCAAATATAAATCCTCAGCACAAGCCAGGCAGTGGTGGCACACGCCTTTAATCCCAGCACTTGGGAGGCAGAGGCAGGTGGATGTCTGAGTTCGAGGCCAGCCTGGTCTACAGAGTGAGTTCCAGGACAGCCAGGGCTACACAGAGAAACCCTGTCTCAAAAAACCAAAAAAAAAAAAGTTTACATGTATTTATTGTGAGCGTATGTGCACACACGTGCATGTGCACGCTGGCAGGCCACAGCGTGCTGGGTTCGTGAAGATCTGAGGACGACTTTCAGGAGTCCGTTTTATCTTTCTCCATCATGTGGAATCTAAGGCTCAAACTCCAGTCCTCAGACACGGTGACCAGCAGCTTTACCTGCGAAGCCATCTTGTTCACTCTTCCCACGTTTATTGATACACTATGAGGATATAGAAGGGGAAAGAGACAATTTTCTTTGGCTGAGAATTTATGGCATCCAGCAATCATTTCTCCAGGAATGAAAAGATCTGTCTGTAATGTTTGCTGACTGTCCAACCAGCTGGCTTCACACTCTCATGGTGATGTCAAAGTTCAAAGCTGGGAAGAGAAGAAATGGGAAGACTTAAGTTCATCATCCTCACAGTCAAGAGTGAAAAAATTGGAAAGTAGACTATAACATATTAATGACTTCAGTATAAATAGAATTTAACTCTACATTTGCATTTTGATTAGCACCTTATTAATTTATACCTATTAGAGGCCTGGAAAATCTAACTATTATTTCTTGAACATACCAAAGAAGGTTCGTCTCTCAGAACTGTCATAGCTGGCATCTCTGCTGTCTGGACTGCTGAGTCAGAACCCTAGAAACATATAAAGCCATGTGTGGTGGCACACACTTATAATCCCAGCACTCAGGAGATAGAAGCCAGAGGATCATAAGTTCAAAGTCATCCTCAGGGACTCAGGGCCAGCAAGGGGCCACATGCAAGCTTGTCTCCAACTGTATTGGACACATGCTCTTTAAAAAAAAAAGATTTGTTTATTTATTATCATCAATAGTTCTGTTCATCACCTTCCTCACAACATGGGCTCCATGAAGGAGTGACTGTTCTCTCTCATGTCTCTAATACCTAGAATGTGGCCTAGTGCATAGCAGATACTGTTATGTTTTATGAAAGAAAGAAAGAAAGAAAGAAAGAAAGAAAGAAAGAAAGAAAGAAAGAAAGAAAGAAAGGAAGGAAGGAAGGAAGGAAGGAAGGAAGGAAGGAAGGAAGGAAGGAAGGAAGGAAGGAAGGAAGAAAGGAAGAAAGGAAGGAAGAAAGGAAGAAAGGAAGAGAGGAAGAAAGAGCCAAGGATATGTCTGATAGAATGAGGTATGGTGACGTGTGAGGGAGTGTCTCTGTGTGCCAGTGTTGAGGCATCCCTTCCCCCTGAGGTGCCAGCCACACGATGGGTATAGCATGGAATAGAATTTATTAAGGGCATGGGAAGGGGAGTTGAGGAGGGGGTAAAGACAGAGAAAGGTGGGCGGGAGGGGGGAGAAAGAGAGAGAAAAAAAGAGAGAGGGCGGAGGAGAGGCCAGCCAGGAACCAGTGGAGAGAAAGGGGAAGGGGGAGGGGGAGAGAGGGAGAAG
>JAPYYD010006594.1:0-11016 GCA_028551405.1 Uromys caudimaculatus
ATGTAATAAAGACACATGCTGCACTATGTTCATAGCAGTCATATTTATAATAGCCAGAAGCTAGAAACAACCCAGATGTCCCTCAGCAGAGGAATGGATACAGAAAATGTGGTACATTTACACAATGGAGTACTACTCAGCTCTTAAAAACAATGACTTCATGAAATTCACAGGCAAATGGATGGAACTTGAAAATATCATCCTGAGTGAGGTAACTCAGTCACAAAAGAACAAACATGGTATGTACTCACTGATAAGTGGATATTAGCCCAAAAGTTCAGAATACCCAAGTTTCACTTTACAGTAACCACTGGACTGAGAGTGAGGTCCGAGATGGAGGAGTTAGAGAAGGGACTGAAGGAGCTGAGGGAGTGGCAGCCCATGGAGGGAGCAGCAGTGTCAACTGGCCTGACCTTCTCCCCGGTCCTCCTGGAGGTTGGACCACCAACCAAAGAATACACATGGAGGGACCCATGGTTCGGACTACATATGTGGCAGAGGAGGGCCTTGTTGACTATCAGGGGGAGGAGAGGCCCCAGTAAAGGAGAATGTCAAGGTGGGAATACAGGATTGGGTGGGCGAGCGGGTGGTTGGGAGGTGGAATTTCCTCAGACAGTTGGGGGAGGCGGAGGGGATTGGTGGTTTCCAAAGAGGAGACCTAGAAAGGGGGAAACAATGGAAATGTAAATAAAGTATCAAAAAAAAAAAAAAGAAATTAGGGAATTGACACTCTTTCCAATAGTCACAAACAATATAAAATATCTTGGTGTTACTCTAACCAAACAAGTGAAAGATCTGTATGACAAGAACTTCAAGAATCTGAAGAAAGAAATTGAAGAAGACTTCAGAAGATGAAAAGATCTCCTATGCTCATGGATTGGTAGGATTAATATAGTAAAAATGGCCATCGTGCCAAAAGCAATCTACAGATTCAATGCAATCCCCATCAAAATTCCAACTCAATTCTTCATAGACTTAGAAAGAGCAATTCTCAAATCCATCTGGAATAACAAAAAACCCCAGGATTTCAAAAAGTATTCTCAACAATAAAAGTACTTCTGGGGGAAGCACCATCCCTGATCTCAAGCTGTACTACAGAGCAATAATGATAAAAACCACAAGATATTGGTACAGAGACAGCATGTAGAGCAATGGAATAGAATTGAAGACGCCGAAAGAACCCATACATCTATAGTTACTTGATCTTTGACAAAGGTGCTAAAACCATTCAGTGGAAGAACACAGCATTTTTAATAAATTGTGCTGGTTCACTTAAAACCAGATACACTGACTCTAATAGAAGAGAAAGTGGGGAAAAGTATTGAACACATGGGCACAGGGGAAAAGTTCCTGAACAGAACACCAATGGCTTATGCTCTAAGATTTAGAATTGACAAATGGGACCTTATAAAATTGCAAAGCTCCTGTAAGGCAAAGGACACTGTCAGGACAAAACATGGTATCTAGTTTTATGTGAAAGTCTTTGATTCACTTGGACTTTAGCTTTCTACAAGGAGATAAGAATGGGTCAATTTGTGTTTTTCTACATGCTGACCACCAGTTGAACCAGCATCATTTGTTGAAAATGCTGTTTTTTTTCCACTGGATGTTTTTGGCTTCTTTGTCAAAGATCAAGTGACCATATGTGTGTGCGTTCATTTCTGGGTCTTCAATTCTATTCCATTGTTCTACCTGCCTCTCTCTGTACCAATATCTTGCGGTTTTATCACTATGGCTCTGTATTACAGTTTGAGGTCAGAGATGGTGATTCCCCCAGAAGTGCTTTCATTGCTGAGAATGGTTTTAGCTATCCTGAGTTATTTGTTATTCCAGATGAATTTGAGAATTGCTCTTTCTAACTCTATGAAGAATTGAGTTGGAATTGTGTAGGGATTGCTTCAATCTGTAGATTGCTTTTGGTAAGATGGCCATTTTTACCATGTTAATCCTGCCAATCCAGGAGTATGGGAGATCTTTCCACCTTCTGAGGTCTTCTGCAACTTCTTTCTTTAGACACTTGTAATTCTTGTCCTATAGATCTTTCACTTGCTTGGCTAGAGTCACACCAAGATATTTTATACTATTTATGACTATTTTGAATGATGTCATTTCCCTAATGTCTTTCTCAGCCTTTTTATCCTTTGAGTAGAGGAAGGCTACTGATTTGTTTGATTAATTTTATATCCAGCCACTTTGCTGAAGTTGTTTATCAGCTGTAGGAGTTCTCTGGTGGATATTTTGGGGTCAGTTATATATACTATCACATCATCCACAAATAGTGATATCTTGACTTCCTTTCTTCCAATTTGCATCCCTTTATCGTCCCTTTGTCATCTAATTGCTCTGGCTAGAACTTCGAGTAGTATATTGAATAGATAGGGGCAGGGTGGGCAGCCTTGTCTTGTCCCTGATTTTAATGGGATTGTTCAAGTTCTTCTCCATTTAGTTTGATGTTGGCTATTCATTTGCTGTATTTAATCACAGGAGGTAGAGGCAGGGAGGGACCTGGGAGGAAGTAAGGGAGGGAGGGAGGAGGGGGAGAAAAATGGGTACAGAAACAAGTACTGGAAGGCAGAGGAGAGAAGTACAGAAGGTCAGGAATTTGAATAGAAACATGTAGCAGTGGGGATGGGGAACTGGGGACAGCCACTAGAAAGTCCCAGAGTCCAGGGAAGCGAGAGGCTCCCAGGACCCAATGTTGATGATTTTAGCTGAAATATTCAACCAGGAGTATATAAAGGGGAGGTACAACCTGAAGAGACCACCTCTAGCAGATAGGCATGGCTCCCAATTGAGTGATGGGGCCACCCACACATCTCAATATTTTGAACTCCAAAGGACAGACAGGAACAAAAAATGGAACAGAGACTGAAGGAAAGACCATCCAGAGACCACCCCATCTAGGTATCCATTCTATCTGCAGACACCACACCCTCACACTATGGTTGATGGCAAGAAGCACTTGCTGACAGGAACCTGATATGGCTATTTCCTGAGAGGTTCTACCATCACCTGACCAATACAGATGCAGATACTCATAGCCAACCATTGGATTGAGTCCAGGGATCCCAATGGAAGAGTTATGGGAAGGACTGAAGGAGCTGAAGGGGATTGTAACCTTATATGAAGAATGATATCAACTAACTGAACCCCCCATAGCTCCCACGGACTAAACCACCAACCAACGAGTATACATGGAGGGAGCCAGGACTCCAGATACGTATGTATCTGACATCAATGGGAGGGGACGGAGTCTTGATGCCCCAGCATAGGGGGATGCTAGGAGGATGGAGAGGGAGTAGATGAGTGGGTGGAGAAGCACCCTCTTAGAGGCAAAGGAGAAAGGGGAGAGGGAAGATGGAACTGGGGGGGTTTGTGGAGGGGTAACCGGGAAGGGGGATATTATTTGAAATGTAAACAAATAAAATGATTAATAAAAAAAGAAAGTTAAAGACTGGGAATAAATCTCAGGGTGCAATGCCCCCTTAGTTCATGTGAAGCCCCAGGTTCAGTTCAGCTCTGAAAAGTCAAAGAAATGAAACAGACCCAGCAATCAGGTGAGAGGCTCAGCTGTCACCCCAGTTTCTGAAGAATACTTCCAGGCTCAGTTCTGTGTCTATGTAGCAAGCATTTGTGTCAAAGACAATCGAGGTCTGGCAAAATGGGAAGGAGCTAGTTAATTTGGATTTTTTTTTCTTTTTAAAAAGGACTTTTTCTTAAAATAGCTGTAGCAGATGTGTGGTTCCATGTTTGTCAAAAATAAGACATTGCATAAGAATTGCTGTGTGGGTTAATTACCTAACATTGGACTTACAAAGGGCATATCAGCTATCCTCAGTCCTGTCCACCCTGAGCATGTGATTTCCAAGAGGCACTCTGTCTTGATATGCTGGCCCATTGATGGCTGAGCTGTGACCATCACCCTGACACCCAAAGTCATCATGAGCATCTGATGTCTGACAAAGCGTTATCTGCCAGTGGAGCCTGGAACTGGGGCTTTCCAGTGTTGAGCTTATGGAGTGGCATAGCTCTGTGTATCTGGCTCTGAGTAGTGGAGTTTCATGAAATGCCACTGAAGTAGGTTGGTGATGGTCTCTGCTGTTTTGCATGATGTTTCCAGCCCAGCTGGATCATATTAGATAGATCATGTTATTCAGCTTTCTTGTTAAGTGAGGCTCACTGGGAAGAGTAACATGGGAGCTCTGAGTTGGGATGTGAGTTTTTGTTACTCAAATTATTTGCCTTTTTCCTATTCTAGCAACCTGAGCTCAACTTTGCCCAACTTTTTCAAATAGTTTTGAATGTCTTAGAAAAGCAACAAAGTTGTCACGTATTATTTTATCTCAGTTGGGTTATTCTCCCATCTTACGGGAGCAGTGGGACTCAGAAGAAGGCTTGAACCCACATCTGCCAGAGCCTGTGGTCCTCAAACCCACATCTGCCAGAGCCCATGGTTCTGTTGTTTTTTCTTACTATCTCTACCTCAGTGTGCTTTCAAGTGTCAGAGTCTTTAAGATATGAAGAAAAATGAGGAGAGCAAAAAGGAAACAAAACAGAAGTAAAGAGAAAAACGGAAGAACACAGTCAGATATGCAGTACGCCATCAGATATGCAGACCACCATTGGACCTGCAGAATACCATTGGATTCACAGAACAGTATCAGAGATGCAGGATGCCATCAGACAGGCAGACTACCACTGGACATGCAGAATACCTTTGGATATGTAGAACACTATTAGACATGCAGACCACCATTGGACACGCAGGATACCATCAGACATGCAGACCAAGTCAACAAGCTTCTGTGGAGCTGCAGCCCTCCTGTGAGGATGAGTTTCTAAGTAGCATAGTTAACTGACTAAGTGAGCACATGGCATTGCCCTTCATTTTTCACATGCTACTTGGGCTGTGAATTGACAATGTTCTAACTCACTCTTAATGGCCAAATGGTGTAGAAGTTAACTGCCTCTTTAGATAATAAGGTCTTTTGGGGAGGAGGTCTTCCATTTCTCCAAAGATGTCTTAGTAAACACAAATCAGAATTGTACAGGTCTCTCCCTCTGTCTCTCCTCTCTGTCTCTCTGTCTCTCTGTCTCTCTCTCGGGTGTGTGTGTATGTGTGTGTGTGTGTGTGTGTGTGTGTTGAAGGAATGGGATGACTACATGTCCTACAGCGTAGCGAACAATGATGTGACCAGTCTTCACGGAGTTCATACAGTGACTCTAGACCTTGTCAGCTACAAAAAAGTCTCATCAAAGACACTACGTTTTGGGGTTGGAGAGATGCCTTAAGTGGTTAGGAGCACTTGCTGGTTTGGCAGAGGAACTGAGTTTAGTTCCCAACATGCACTCTGGGCACCTCTCAGCTACCTCTATCTCCAGCTCTGGGGAGCCTATGCTTGCTGGCCTCTAAGGGTATTTGTTCTCCTGAGTACATATCCACATACAGATACACAGAACTATACACAATTGAAAATGAAATAAATCCTAAAAGTGTAGATGCTACTCCAAAGGCATGTTTAATGCTCTTGGTAATGAAAGAAGAGGATGAATATGTCCATCCCCTCTATGTAGTGGTGAAGCAGGACAGTGACCCTGAAGATAACACTGATTGCCATGGGAGTCAGAAACTGTGTAGATGAGCCTCAGAGTCCTCCAATCACGATCATGCAGGAGTAGAAGATGTGGAAAATGTCAGTGGTCTCAGATCACCAGGTGAATATGAACCGGGAGGAGCTGCAGGCCTTAGTAGCCGTTCTTTGAGGTTGTGGATCAGATACTGGTTTTTGGGACTCAAAGTAATCCTGAGAGTCTGGTCAGCAACTTCCCCATGATGATGTCCTCACTGGGGTCTGGCCTTCTTGCTTATTGACTCCTGCAGAGTAGAGTTTTGCAGTAGAGAACTGGTACCTCCTGGATCTCTCCAGAAACCTAAGCAAGAATCGTCCTGGACTTCCCAGTTAACATGGCAGTCTGTGCAGACAGGTGCAGAACCCTCCCTGAGATGGAGGAATCCCTGAATGGAGAAGGCCAAGAAGTAAAAGATTCCTGAGGACAAGTCCCTGAGATTGAAGAACCCACATGTATGAACCCTCTGATAATGAGGACCCTGATCAGGAATTCCTAGAGGAAGGCCATCAGAGGTTCCCGAGGGACATCATGAGCACAGACAACTATGTGCTGTTGTGTCTGTGGTCTCCTCCTGCAGGCAGAGGAAGGGGAGGTTCAGACAACAATGGGTCTGGGGAAGAGACTAAACCACAGTGGGACCATTGGGGTGGTACTCAACATCTGAAGGCAAACTCTGACAGAATCCCAGACTGCAGGTTCTAAGACCGCCCTCTCACATTGACTAGCATTTGCAGGCACCTGCTTGCTTCTCATCCTCTGGAAGGACCGAGCAACTGGAAGCTGACTTTGGAATCAAGCATAAAGGGACATGGTCACATTAGCACAGCATGTGGTCATCACTGCCCTCGAAAAGCCCCTCTCTCCTGTCTGTCTGTCTGTCTGTCTGTCTGTCGTCTATTTGACAGCTCCTCCCTCCCCTCATCTATTTGTCCTGTCTCATTTTCCCATCTGTCTCCTGACTCCTCTTACCCAGTTCTCTTTCCTTCTTATCCTCGTGTGACCTTATGAGTTATGATTCTAGGTGGTGAATATTTTCTGAAAACGTACAGAGTTCTTGTTTAATCTAGTGACTTTTTGCTACATTTACACCATTAGAAGAAGCACTGATCCTCCTCTAGGCTGGAAATGATGCATGTGGTGCTCTGAGGGAGGTTGAGGAGGGCTAGCATCAACCTCTGAGTTATGTTGCCTGGGTGACCCAGATTTGATCTTGCTGAGCTTCTTAGATGACAGAAAGCACATAGGTCTTTCTTCCATGTACAGGGGTGGCTGGGGCTACCACCAGGGGCCTCTGGATCCCTCTGTGATTTGCCCCTATTTCTGCTCCTCTTCAGCGCTTCTCATGCTTTCCTTGTCTGATGATTTTACAGGGTTTAGTATATAACCTGTGGACCCTTGGGGTGCAGATAAAGGGGAATTGCAGATCTTTGCCTGATGAGATCAACCTGTCTCACAAGTCAGAAAGCTATGGTCCTCTATCAGAACCCTGGAGTTGTCCCAACCCAGCCTGGCCCAGGGCTCATCTTCAGAGAGTGTCACGCTGTGATCTGGCTGCTAACCCAGGACACAGGTGAGCTAAGGGACAGACAGGATGTCTCACCCCAAGGATGGCTTGTGAAAAAGGAACCCTAGCTGCCTCTCTCCCTCTCCCACTCCCCCTCTCGTGTGTGTGTGTGTGTGTGTGTGTGTGTGTGTGTGTGTGTGTGTGTGTGTGTGAGAGAGAGAGAGAGAGAGAGAGAGAGAGAGAGAGAGAGAGAGAGATGCTGAAAGTAAATCCAGGACAGATCTATAAGAAATCCTGTCTCACCCTTGATAACCTGCTCTCTAGCTCACTGGTCGTCTTGCTATTCAGGCTTTGAACCTTCTCTATACCAGAAGGCAGGTTTCCTCTGGCCTTGTGTCTGCATATCCAAAGAAACATCACAGTTACTGTACTCATATTCAGGAGCTGCTGTCTCCAAGGAACCTGGAGGTCACATACATGCCTCATTTATGCAAGGGCATCTGGTATACTGAGAAACCAGAGGATTTGAGCCAAAGATGACCTGGTAGTATGGCCTGGGAAGGTGCAGGGCTCCTAGGTTCTTGCTCAACCTCCCCCAGAGGCCCCCTGAAGACCAGGACTGAAGGGAGGCCGTGGGTTCGGGCTCAATCCTGAGAGGGCTTGGGAGGCCCAAGGCTTACACTGTTCTGCACATGTGTCTTCAGCTACTTGGTGCCACTTAAGAAGATGGCTCTCTGGGCAGGAGATAGCTCAAAGGGTAGTATGCTTATCTAGCATGCATGAAGCCTTGGGTTAAAACCCCAGCACACATAAATCAAACATAGTGGTCCATACATGTTATCCCAGCACTTAGTTGGTGAAGGCAGAAGGATCAGAAATTCAATGTCATCCTTGACTATGTAATAAATTCAAGGACAAACCCTGCCTTAAAAACTCAAATCTGTCAGTGTTTGTTCCAGGAATCCCTATTCTAGAATGAAGCTCCTGGAACAGAGTGTCAGCCTCCTTTGCTTGGTCATCTTTGGATGGAGTCAAACTGTAAATAAGAACCCTTAGGCAAAGCTGACATGGTCCAGAGCAACTGTGGAGCACACACAGGCTGATTATAGCTTGCATTTATAGTTCAGTGTTTCTATTGTTCACCACTGTCTTGCCTACTTGACCATGTGAGGAGTAATCCTGTGACCCCTCCTTCCACTCATCATTTTCCACTACCAGATCGTCATTCCACCCAGGATCTTTGGTGGCTACACTCATTAAAAGCCTTTGTGTAAATGAGACCCAACCTCCGGTCCTGTTAGAGACAAGGACCTCTGCCATGTTGTTTCTGTGTAGAAAAGCTGTTCGGAGGAAACTGGGCTTCCGGTATGAAGAGGAAGATGGCTGGTGAGCTAGGGCAGGTTATGAAGCAATATGATGGGCCTTTCAGCTCTTGCCTGCCTTCATTTGCAGCACAGCTATCACTTCCCCCAAGGGCTTTGCCCATAGAGATGCCAACAAGAGGAAACCAGGAAGATGGGAAGGGTGCCCCACCTCCATTTCATGTCTGTACTTCTTCCAGCTGGATTCAAGGAGGACTTGACATGTTTGTTGGGGGCAGAGGCTCACATCAGGACCCATTCTGTTGCTGATACAAGACAGAGAGACTGAAGTGATCAAGTGAGCTGTGGTGGTCAGGCAGGAGGGAGTAGGTTTGCAATGTGGAGATCCTGTGAGCTCAGAAAGTGCTACAGCAGCCCCAAGGGAGTCTTGGCTTTTTCTGGACTGATGGGGACATTTCCAGGAGGAGGGGCAGATGTGCAGTGAGGCATCTTGTAAAAGTGTGGGAATTTGGCTTTGTTTTAAGAGGCAGTCTTAAAAACTTTTGTGTCCCCAGGCCTTTTGTTTCTCAAGCAGAGGGTAACACACACTTACAGGTGACTTACTGAGAACACGAGGTTCAGTGCCCCATGCAAGGGCAAGCAGTTTTTGTCTCTCTTCTGTCCATCTCCCTTTCTTCCCTGAGTGTTGAATGTCTGTGTGCACAGGTGAGATGAACTACAGAAAAATGACCTGTGCATTCTCAGCAGCATCTAATACCCTGCTTCTCCACGCAACTTTGGATGGCAAAGAAGAGGGCTTCAAGGTGATCACGCCCTGAGCTTTTTGGCATCCTCTTGGGAACTTGAAGACAAAGCCTGAGCCTTCAAGGATTTCTGAGAAACTCTCCAGTGGTACATGGAGTGGGGGACACTTTGCCTCCCTGTCTGGACTCTGGCTCTTTGTACTCCATTTTGTCTCTTCTACCACAGAGGGCTCTACTTCTCTGCAGTCCCTAGAGAATTCTGTTTCTGTCTAGTTCTTCTGCAGTGTTCTGTCCTCAGAAGGACCAGCCAATCAGAGTCCCACCCTTGGGAGCAGGAACTACCCCTGTAAGTCTCTGGGTTCCCAAGGATGAGCACACAGCACATTGTATATTCCCAATGGAAGAAATGGCTGAACCAGAGAAAATTAGATTAGGATGCCACCACCCCACGTGAGAGGCTCAGCTGAGAGCTGGCATGTTCATGAGTCCTTTTGGAGTGGAGTAGGGGAAGCTTGTCAGAATGGTGTCTACACCCACAGGAGATTCGTCGCACACAGCACTGGGTGCTCTGCCTCCATGGGGGATGATATCTATGGAGACACACATGGAGGTGCACAGTCCATATGGGAGAGATGTTATCCCCACAGAATGGGCATTGTTGGACAGAGTACCCATGGGAACACAGTAGCCCAAGGAGAGAGTCAACCCACTGTAGAGCTGGTCAACTCACAGTTGGTCTGCTGTGTCCAGATCCATCCCACCACAGTCTGTTTCTTCTTGCCTGGTCATTGTTGCTACCCACCATCCCAGCTCCACTTCTTGGCTCATGCACAGTAGCAGCAGCCACCACAGCCTGCTGCTGCCCTTGTTGATAAAAGACTGAAACTCTCCCAAGGGTCCATGATATGTCTGGCCTGCCCTGCCCAGCCTTGCCTCATTTACCTGACCTCTTCTTGCCCTTCAGGGTCTGTGACCTACTCTCTGCAATCCACAGAGATGCCCACACAACTGAGCACATGTCACTAAGTATGAAAGACATTCTTTCTGCCCAGTGTCTCTACTTTGGGTGCCATAGTTTTTATTGCATTGCTTTCTGCCTCTTTGTGAAAGTGGATATCTTGTCTGGTCAATGATACATACACCAAGGGTGAATGAATGTACAGGACAAGGTTCTGTGTTTGATGGTTTGCATATGAATGGTGGGCACTTTTTCTTGGGCATCCCATAGTGAATCTGTGGAGTCCATGTGAGCCAAGGGATAGTGGTGGTAGAGACTTTTAGCACTTGGACATTAAATCTGACCTTTTATAGCTGTTAAAACTCTAGGACCCACATCAGAGGCCTGGACTGCCCTGCTTGAAGATGAGAGAACATGTGGAAGGCAGCTGAAGCTCTCCACTTATGTTGTCAGTCTAGTGTCATTTGCTGTTATAAGCATGTGGGTGAAGCTCTAACAAGCCAGCTGCCTTCCAAGGAAGGGACTAGATAGCTCCATTCCAATTGCCAGCACTGTGATCTTTCTTCACAATTTTAGAGTGGCTGTGTCATTGATAAGAGGCTGGACTTGTGTGAGCAGTCCTCATTTAGGGAGATAGAAGTTAAATTACAGTTGGACCTTAGCACAATACATCCTTTTATGGCACAGGAGGCTCTGAATAGAAGACAGAGAGGGGAGAGAGGAAGCCTCACAGGAACTTGGAAGGACCGTGAGTGGGGTTGAGGGGAGCAGCACCTCTCTCCCAGACCCGCCCGGATCTGCCGGGATCCGGGCCTGAGAACCCGGGAACAGAAAGACTCCGAAACTTCCCGATCTCAC
>JAPYYD010006595.1:0-11015 GCA_028551405.1 Uromys caudimaculatus
CATACATGCCAATACATACACCTGCACACCACACTCACATATATACACTGAAAAGAAGGAAACTTTTAAAATGTTATCAATTCCTGCATTCTTCAATTGGCAAAACCCTGAATTCCTACAGACAATTTGTAGTCTGAAAAACTGTGCATATGGCTACCAATTCACTCTCATAATCAATCTTTCATCTCAGCCGCCTTTCTACAGGTCTAAGAAGTAGAACATTCCTGAATCTTCTGCAGGCTCCTCAATTTCTATGATGCAATGGTATTATAAGTGGTTCTTGGATGTCTTGTTTTCTGGCCTGCTTACAGGCTTCTCTGTTTAGTTTTAAAAGTCAGGAATTTTCAGTGCCCTGGGTTTCTTCTTCATAGTAAGATCCACTATAAATATGAATGTCTTTGTTTCTCTCACTCAAAGGTCACCTTTTCCTCTTATGCAGCTTTTGTTCTTGGTCTGTTGTTCAAGGTGACCTTTTATTGTGAGTTCACTCCTGCCTCTGCATCCTGCTCTGAATCTAGGATCCTCAACTGGAGGCAGTTTTCCACACACCCACAGGGGACTCTGACCTTATCTGGGGACTAAGTTGTTATCACAAGGTGGGGGTTCTACTCACATCTAGTGAACAGAGGACACTGCTGAACACCACACAGTGAACAGCAAACCTCACAACAGCATTTATTGCCCTAAATGCCCGTAGAACCTCTCCAGAGAGCTGTGCTCCGGGGCTGGATGCTGGCTGTGATGTCATCACATTCACATTATGCTACCGTGTGTTTCACTACTGAGACAAACTTCATTGAATTTTAGAATAAGTACAGCCTAAATTCAATTAACAAATACTTGGAGGACATTGCTTCCAACTATACCTTAAGAGAGGAGTCTGACAAAAGCATCCAACCCAAAGGAGACTTGTCACTGGTTTCTCTGGATGCAATTAATTTAGAAGAATGTTTTGGAATCATCTACTAGCAAAAATATGCAAACAGAAAAATCTTAGGACAAAACCATTGCCAATCATTGAAACCCCAAAGCAATAAATTAACTGTCAAGTGAAGCAATTATTATTTTGTTTCAATGTCATTGTATTTTATTTACCATTGAGTTCAGAGATTGTATAGAAGTAGCTGCTGATTTTTTTTATCAGATTTGTTAATTTTTTCAAATTTATATTTTTGTTTGTCTCATAGTCCAGAAATGTTTAATTCTGAGTGTTTTTGTTATTACTGTTTCTTTTTCTAATTATCTATTGGCCTGTCTATATAAACATAAAATGTTTTATCATTAGATATATGATAAAAAGGCAGAAGATATGGAGAGTAGATGGATGGTATGCTGGGACTTTCACCACCGAAGGTTTTAGAATTCCCAGGTTTAACAATGCTTTTATGGTTCTCTCTCTCTCTCTCTGTCTCTCTTTCTCTCAATCTCTTTCTCTCTCTCTCCTGTAATAAAAAAGGGCTTATGGGAAGAGATAACACATTGGTCAAGCTCTTGCTTAACATTGCATCCACTGCTGGCTGAGTTACCAAGTCTTTCTATGCAGAGTTTTGGAATTCATACTGAATCACAACCAAATTGATATGGAGAATGCTTAGACCATATATCTGTGTATGAACAATATATTATACAATTTTATAGGTTCAATTTTTTTTGAAAGTTTACCAATTTAATGTATTTGAGTTTTAAAGGAGCTATAATAGGTTAATAGGTGTGTTGTTTATTTTATATTACATATTAGTGCTTATATATGGGTAGTTTTCTTCATTTATAGAGTATTTTCTATTTGACTTCATCCACACACATCTACACACGTGTACATATATGTGGATATGGAATGAGTAGTTTCATTTCAAAAAGAACTTTAATCCTTTTTCTGCTCAGTTTCTTTGCCAATAAAGAGGATATAGTAATATTAACCTTGAGGATTCATTATACACTGAAATGAGACAAGTAATGTCATAGATTGACACACCTCGCACCATGCTTATTTTGCTGCATATTCATAAATCTCTATTAAAAGTTACAACTAAATTCCTTTATGCTTTGTAACAATTCACTTCTTCCATATAAGGATTTTTTAATTTAAAAAAAATTGAGAATTTTTTGTGAGGCATTTCCACTCCTCTCTTTTCTTCCCTCATCTCTTCCCTTGTCCCCTCTGACACTCAACCTGAATGGTGTCTTCTTTTATCATTGCTGCATGTATCTAAATATTATGCATACAGCCTGCTGAGTGAACTTGGTGTAGCTTATATGTGCTGAGAGTTTACTGCTTGGGACTGGATAACCTATCAAGGGTTTTTTTTGGCAAAACTGATTTCCTCTGACATTTACTATTCACTTCCTGTAGTTCTTCCTGTGGTGTAGGTTCTTGTGAGATTTTCTCTCCACCCATGTCAGCTTCTGAGATGAATTTTGTCACTGTGTGGGTCTTGTTTAGCTGAGCTCATTTTTGAGATTTCATGAGTACCAGTTCCAAGTCATATATAGCAGACACTTTCTCACAACAAACATCCTGCTTTCCTGCTATTTAAATAATAATATGGCTGTTATAAATTTCCTGGCTCCTAATTCACAATGCTTTCCAAGACACAGTGTAAGGGTTGTATTGAGATATATCAACTGAATTAATATATTTAATACCTATTTTCAATGCTCTTGTTGAACTGTGGTTGCCAAACATATTTTCCATAAATATGCTTGTGTTTTTTTTTATTATTATTCATCTAAATTTTAGCACATTAAATCTAAGGAATTAGAAAATTTTTCTATTCAAAGAATTAAAGGATATATTTTTGTGCCATTACAACAATATCATGATCTATGTATTTTCCTAGGCTGACCATGAAACAATAAAGGCCTTTTCTACCCCCAAGAATCATTGAATGGGTTCAGATATTGATAAAGAAAGCAAAGATTATCACTAGTCAATCTGAAACCTTACAAATCCTATTGAACATGTCCTTATTGAGCAGGTCTAATAGCAATGACACTTTGTCTGTTGGGACAAGCCTGGTGCTGTGGGATGATGCCCACGTGTCTGTCCCAGGCTCTGCAGCTCTGGGTGGGACAGGAGACAAGCAGGAAGTGGCCGTGTGTCTTCTCCCACAGTCCAATGGGCAGCTGGGGGCTGTGGGAAGCCTTTGAGGGCCCTGCCCATGGGTGTGGGAGGGGGTCATTCTCGGGGAATTCGTGGCAGCTGTCTCTGTGGGTTCTCTACCGGAGTGCAGCTGGGGTTCCTGCTGAGATTAGACACCAGTCCTTAATCGAGGGCCAGATCCCTCGCTTCCCATGGTGAGTCCAGATGAAGAGACAGTCCATAATTCTAAGACGTTTATTTTCTTCATGTGGCATGGCGTGGATGGAATCGTATCCCCGCCTTTCTGGGAGAGGCGAGGCAGACATAGTAACTAGGAAGGGGCGTGGCTAAGCCTGTAGGTGTCTCATTAACATGGGGATGCCTTAGGGCTGCCACACCTCTACCTGAGGAAGGGTGGTTTGTGACCTTCACTAGAGCTGAAAGCCTCCCCAGAGCTTTGGCATAAACTTTTCAAGTCCCTTGTGGATTGTTCCACTGGGTCGCCCAGTATTTACACATGTACTCAACCGGGTTCCAGATTGCCTGTCATGGATCACTGCCCCAAATTAATCTGATTATATTAAGTGATATGAAGCCATACCAATGATCCTCATTTTAAAACAACCATTAGAATTCCATAATAGGCTAGAAATGAAGAGGGTTTTTTGGGACTATCCCTTTCAGTGACAGGTACAGGAAATTTTACAGCAACATGGTACCACATACTGTGCCACAATTTCTAAAATCATAACTGATTGTGATGGCATTTACTCTAATTGCATGGTGGAACTGAGTTAAGGACAATTAGACACCGTGCATGGAATCTCTTTTGGCCTTGAAAGACTGAGGAGATTGACAGAACCCAAGAATATGAAGAATGCCATTTTCAAGTCAGAACAAGAAACAAGTTGTTAGGTAAAAATCTGAACCTCTTCTTAGTCTTTGATCTCTGTTTATTTTAGTGTACTCCCTCCCCACACTATCTCACCTCAGATAGCCTGGTTTCACCAATAATGTGAGATCTAAGAGATAATCATTTACCCCTTCCATGAGAGCTGAGGTAAGGGGAAGACCCCAGATTCCAATGCAGTGTGGGGCAAGTGGGATTATTCTGATATTACCAAACAGAACTCCGACCTCCCTTTCAGTCTTCCTCATGTAAAATATTAGTTAAAATATTGCATCAGTGGGAGGGGAGGCCCTTGGTCCTGTGAAGTCTCGATGCCCCAGTGTAGGGGAATGCTAGGGCAGTAAAGCAGGGAGAGGGTGGGTGGGTGGCTGAGCACGCTCATAGAAGCAGGGGGAGGGGAGGACATAGAGGGTTTTTGGAGGGGAAAGCGGGAGAGGGGATAACCTTTGAAATGTAAATAAATAAGTATCCAATAAAAACTATTGCACATTCATGGTAACTGCCATATGTTTAGACATAGTTCATCTGTTGAAGTACAAAGAGCATAAACAGTATGTGTTAACTGTTGGGATGCATACTACTGAGCTGAACTAGGGATGATCCCAAATTATGGTAACTAGAGATGCCAGGTCATGGAGGACATAGGGGTGCAATGGCTCTGTCTCAGAAGAAAAG
The DNA here is from genome assembly GCA_028551405.1 of Uromys caudimaculatus. NCBI lineage: Eukaryota > Metazoa > Chordata > Mammalia > Rodentia > Muridae > Uromys > Uromys caudimaculatus. The sequence goes on from JAPYYD010006595.1 coordinate 4,665, forward strand.
GGGTCTTTGACCATCAAAAGCATCTGCTTCTCAGGTGACATACGCACTGGACCTGAGTCAAAAGTCCTCTGTCTCACTTGATTCCTTTTTCTCACTCAGGACTGAGATCCCAAACCAATGCATTAAATCAATAACAACTTTTTTCTTCCACTCTGAACAAAAAACAGTTGAAGAAAGTTTCATATATTCTCATGTTTCTAATTTCTATTCTAATAGTAGTAAAGTTAAATACATTCAAGCATTCTTTCCTGAAAATTCATGAGAAAGAAAACATACTAGAAAATGAGATGAATGTATGTCACCTGTTTTTAATGATCAGATTTTATGTGATTATCCTTGCATTTTTGAAGCGTTCATTCACTATATGTTGTATTTCTCATCACTACTTTGCCTGTGAATTCTTTCAACTAGATTGACAAGGAACAACATAATAAAATACTTGATCTCATTGAGAGTGGGAAGAAAGAAGGAGCCAAACTGGAGTGTGGTGGAGGACGCTGGGGGGACAAAGGCTTCTTTGTCCAGCCCACAGTCTTCTCCAATGTGACCGATGAGATGCGCATTGCCAAAGAGGAGGTAATGTTTCCACATGGTTCTGTTTCTGGGCTTGCCGTGTTTTCTGTGTGTGTAAACTCTGTGCTCATCTAAAATCTTCAGCTCTTCAACCAACATTCCCAGGAAGTGCTTGACAATTAATTCTTAAATATTATGTGAACAAGACTGAGCAGTGAGAAATCCAATAGGCCTACGAAGAGTTATCAAGCACACAATAAATGAGAACAGCTTTTATAAGTGCTTCATTCACAGCCATAAAGGACTGGGAAATGATGCTGTCATTTGTAAAAACAGGAGCAACTATGCTCATATTAAGTTACATATTCCAGGCACAGAAGGACAAGTATTGACTGATCTGAGTTATGAGAACATAAAATAGTCCATCTAACCTCACAGAGACAGAGTGCACTGGGTAAGGGAAATGAGGGTGACTCCTAGGAGTACAATCTAAGGAGCATCAATAAAGATAGTACCCAGATATTCAACATATAATAAGAAGAACGAGTTTGTGATTAAAATGTCAACTCATGTACTTCACTTGTCTGAGGGTTTTTAATATGTTCAATGATATGTGTACTTGAACAATGGAAGTGTCAGGTACTACACCCCAATAAGAAGATTCTATGACTTAAATACATGGAATCATAATTTCCCATTCAATGAATTTATACTCATGTCCCTGATGTGACAGAGGATTGAGAGATTATTTTCATTACCTCAATAATATCCACAAATAAAGAGATAAAGAGAATATTAACTTTGTACCGAAAGGAAATAAAGATAAAGAACAGAAATTAAAATCATATGTATGTGGACCATCTACCATGCTTAGGTTGTCTGTATGAATTCATGCATCAACTGCATTTGGATTTCTGTACTTATTGGGAAATTCTTCTTTGATTAGAGCTATTGTTCTTGTAGAACTTGATTGACAAAGGTAGGAAAGACAATAAAGCAGAAAGTAGTCTTCACTCAAGGAACCATTTCCTGTGCTCCTATAATACACTCAGTACAATATCTCATTTTCTGCTTCAAAATAGGAGCCAAGAGTCAATGCCATGCAAGGTAAGTTGCTGCAACTCTGTGTAAACCCCACAGTCCTGCTCCACCTGCTTCCCATTTCCAGTGTTCACACTTATGTTTCCCACTTATGGAGCCATGGCAGAGTTAAGAATCTCAGGATCTGCCCTCAGACTTCAGGGAATGGTTCCTAACTACCCTATACAACTTAAATAGACTCAGAACCAATTTTTACCAATCCGTGCTCATATTTCCAAGGAAATTGTAATAGCACTCAAAGAAGCCTCTTTTTTATTTAGTTTTGATTATCTTCTTATTAAAACACAGAAATTTCATATCTAGGGAAAATCCAAGTATTCCCTCTTACCTGGAGGGTGAGATATAAACTGAGCTGCATGTGGGTTTTCCTGACTAGATTCCAGTAAAAGTGAAGAGCTGACTCCCATTGGACTAGACAAACTATAACACTTGTTTCCTGTTTTGTGACTCTAACCCCTGACAAAGACTTTAGGTTTTGGTTAGAAAGGATGGTTCTGGAGTTAGGCTTCCAGTAATAAGTCTTTTGTTTGGTTCTTTGTTTCGTTGATGGTACTTTGTAACTTTGTTGGGTGACTAGTAGAATCTGAATAAAAACTTGGGCTATGTGCTATTTTATAGTTATAAAATTATCCAAGTATGAAACTGAATGATATTTAAATCAATGATGCATTGTTGATTAAAACATAAACCTTGCTCTCAATCATTGTCTGTTTGTTACTCTTAGAGCAAAGTGCTGCTTTCTTGGTCTTGTTGTCTTGTGCCGTAACTTAAACAAAGAAGGAAACTGGAGTTAAGTTAAGTGATGCAGTTAGTAAGTTTGGGCAGCTTTGTCCCAGGATGTAAGAATAAAGGCTGCTGTAACAATTGGTGTGTGCTCCACATTGAATGTCAGACATGATCACAACCTCTTTTAATGTTCACTGGCCATGGCCACATATTCTTATTCTTACACATAGGTCTCAGATGAAAGACAGCACCTTAGCCAAAGTAGAATGGTTTCTAGGCAAACACATATAGTATGTTTAAAGTGAATGTAGTCTCTATACTGTTATCCTATTTTTTCTGTCATTTTTGGTAGATATTTGGACCAGTGCAACAAATCATGAAGTTTAAGTCCACAGATGATGTGATCAAGAGAGCAAACAATACTACCTATGGTCTAGCAGCAGGAGTCTTCACAAAAGATCTGGATAGGGCCATCACTATGTCTTCTGCCCTGCAGGCTGGGATAGTGTGGTAAGTGCAGTTGAAGTAAGGTGTGTCCTTCCTGTATCAGCCACATAGGCAGATTGACTTGATCTCCTCTAGACCTAAACTTTCATAGAACTTATCTGTCCTGTTATAAAGGTAGTTTCTGTGAATAAAAACAGAAGACATTATCATCATCCAACTTTTCAAATTTCTTATGCAGAATATTGACCATTTTATGGCTGTTAGGTTTATAAAATGTATTTACTGTGAGATAATTTCTGAGCAATAGGCACTCTACTATTAATATAGAAATTCTGTCATCTTCAACTTTAGGTTAGACAATTTATATTGATACCTTATAGAAGTTATATCAACTTGCCATACTTAAAATCAAGCCTAAGGTCAGTGCATACTCTATCCTGGTCTCTTTTACCTTTTTAAAAACAAGACAGGAACTCATTTTGTTGCTCAATCTAGCCTTGAACTCACTCTGTGATCCATGCTAGACTTTGATTTCTTACCCTCCTACATCATGCTCCAGAGTAACTGGGATGGGTATGATGCTATTTTTTATAAAAATGAATTCATGTCTATGGGTATTTGGCTTGCACGTGTTTCTGTGCATCATGTGAGTTCCTGGGGCATGCAGAAGCCAGAAGCTAGAACTGGGGTCATAGACAGTTGTAAGCTGCAAGAATGTGGGTACTGGGAACTGACTCAAGCCCTTCATAAGAGCAGCAAGTACTGTTAACTCTAAGTCATTTCTCCACACTTTTCTCTAGCTTGTTACTTAGTTTGTTCTTTGAATTTTTTAAAAAAATGTTGGTAAGGTTTATATATTTATTTAATGGATTTAACTATGAGGTCTTCTTGCACACCAGAGGAGGGCATCCAATCAGATTTTAAACGGTTGTTAGCCACCATGTGGATGCTGGTAGTTGAAATCAGGACTTCTGAAAAAGCAACCAGGACTCTTAATCACCGAGCCAATTCTCCAGCCATTGTTATTTGATTTTTATGATGTAACTTTAATACATATTCTCAGGTCGTGCCTCTCAAAGGCTGTTTGTCCAATCCTGGCCTCTTTCCTCAGTCGCCACTTGTCTCATCAAGTCTTCCTTCCCTCAGTCCCAGATACAGCACAAGGTATTTTCATTTTCTCACCTAGTTCATTTAAGGAAAACAGTCATAGAAAAGCATCCTAAGGAACACAACCAGGCAGGTCTTGGTCCTCCCGATAGCCTGAAGAACCTTTTCCACCTAGCAAAGTTAGAGTCATCATTTAGCAACTATTGGCTCAAAGTTGCCAAGTGTTTCTTAACTTATCATTTTATCTTACCTCACAAAGTTTGTTATCCCAAACTTTATCTGCGATATAAATAAAACAAACAACAAAACCAGGAGCCTTTTGAGATTAAGTAACTGATCAAGATCATACAGTGGTAGTAGAGGTGGGAGGCTGCCCTGCAGCACTCTGTAGGAAAACACTCTTCACTTTGGCCATGTACACATTTCACCAGCATGACACTAAAATGCCAAACCCAAAATGCTCTAAAATATGGCAGTGTAAAGTTTGTATTTTGGATCATTTCAAATTTGGTATTTTCAAAAAATGGATTTTTAACCTGTAAAATCTATGTGAGTAGTTCATAGTCTGAAACCGCTCCCCCTAAACTGAAACAGTTGTGGTCCCCTGCATTTCAGAGAAGGAATTCTCATCTGAGAGCTTCAACACATGAATGTGGGGCTGAGCAGATGGCCCAGGAAGGAAAGTACTTGGTGTGCAAGCATAAGAAATGAGTTCCATTCTAGCTTCCATGGAAAAGCCAGACATGCTAGCCTGTGCTTCTGAGTCTGTCACTGTGGCCATAGCCTGAGGCAGAAGCATGCCTGGAATTTACTAGCTACACAATTTAGCTAAATTGGTGAGCTCCAGGCTTGGTGGGAGATGTAGTCTCAAAAGGTAAGATGGAGAGAAAATGAAAAATTAAAAAAAAACAAACACTTTTTGTCTAGCCTCTATTTAGTTTCTTAAATGTGTGGATTTGTGCAAGTGTGTGTGCGCACATACGCGCGTGCGCGCGCGCACACACACACACACACACACACACACACAATAAATGAAAAATTTATTTAAACAACCAAATGAGGGATAAGATTGTGAATCAAACATCTCGATCATAGTATGTCTCTGTGATTTACTATGGCATAAGTTTTTTATTCAACGAAACTTTTCAAAACTGCTGTATAATGTTAATATACAATTAGCATTAAGAACTATAGCTCAAAAAAAATTTTTTTTTAAGAGTGGCATTTCTCCTGAAGTTTCTTAAAGGAAATAAATGAAATTCTCATTCGGTAGCATAACTAATGATTAACAGATCATTTTCCGTATGATAAAAGTACTACTAAATTCAGTGTTACTAACTCACACAGATTAATATTCTACATTGACTAAAAGCTTGCTGTGTTGTATGTATTTTTATAAATCATCTCTCAGAGTTCAACAGGAGCACTATAAAATACAAAATATCATCCTCACTGCAGTAGCATTGAAATCATTGTTCCTGGCCTGCACAATTGCACCCCCGCCACCATTCCTCCATGTTACCTTGGTCTATTTCTAAGCTTCTCGTTAATTCTATGCCCATTTCATACTATTCTTTTTTTGTAGAAACATCCTCAAAAATATTTCTAAATATATTACCAGATTGAGTAATTAGGCCCATTGAATGTCATCACTTCTGTATAAACCATCTCTTGATCAATGAATGAAACAAATAAAATAAATATTGACAGATATTATAAATGCTAAAGAATTGATTTTAGACAGCTAAGTGTATAAACTTGAAGATAACCACACAGCTTCCTATATAGAGGGCATTAAGGAACACCATTCAATCCCGGTCTCACGTACCTCCATTTATGGGACATTGATTCTTCCCTCTGTGATGATTTAAACCAACTTTTTTTTCCAAAATAACTTTTAAAAAAATAGCTATTCATTCCTACAGTTTTGTTATTTATTTGTAGGTAATATGTGGATGCTTTCTGTATTATAAATTATAGCACTGCTTTTTGTCTCATTGATCATATTAGGTTGAAACAAAGGAATTCTTAAGGCGATCTCTGAATATTTAAATTTCCTGTTTAGAAATTGTAGCATGAGTTAATTTTATCTATAGTAGGCTCTCTCCTCTGTTTTAGGGTGAACTGCTATTTATCTCTCTCCGCCCATTGCCCATTCGGTGGATTCAAGATGTCTGGAAACGGGAGAGAACTGTAAGTTAAACTTCATATCACAATAAATATCTAAGATTTGGAAAGGAATGCCACTTCCAGGAAATTGATCTATTTTTACTACCATAGGTAAACTTTTTTCATATTTAGTACAAAATAGTATTTTAAATTTTAGAAGCACTCCCTATTGCAGAAAAGCAATAGCAGACTGAATATAATTTATTAAGTTCCTACAACCATAAAGAGCTGTGTTAAATACAGCCCAACTTGATAACTAAATTGTTGGTTGCTTTTAGAATGGCAATT
>JAPYYD010006596.1:0-11015 GCA_028551405.1 Uromys caudimaculatus
TGTAATTCTTTAATGGATTTTCGAATTTCCTCTTGAAAGGCTTCTCGTTGTTTATCTCCATTCTCTTGTATTTCTTTAAGGGTGTTATTCATTTCTTTCTTAAAGTCTTCTATCATCATCATGAGAAATGATTTTAGATCTGAGTCTTGCTTTTCTGGTGTGTTGGGGTATCCAGGGCTTGCTGTGGTGGGAGAGCTGGATTCTGATGGTGCAGAGTACTCCTGGTTTCTGTTCTTTATGTTCTTGCCCTTGCCTTTTGCCATCTTGTTGACTCTGTTGTTAGCTGATCTTACTCTGTCTGGTTGTGGTAGATAGGTCTTCATGTGTAGAGAGTCTGGCTAGTAACTCAATATGTATATCGGTTGACCTCCAACTCACAGCGATCCATCAGTTTTTATCTCCTTAGTCCTGGAATTAAAGTGGCACCACTCTTGTTGGCACCTCACCCTAGATTCTTTAAATAACTTCTCTGGTAGTTTGAATAGAAATGGTCCCCACAGGAGTGTGCTACCTGGGGATACATCCTACCTGCAGACACCAAACCTTACTCTATTGCTGTGGTCAAGAGGTGCTTGCTGACAGGAACCTGGTGCGGCTGCTCCTTGGGAGATCTGGCCAGCAACCGACCAATGCAGATGTAGATGCTTGGAGCCAACCATCATACTGAGCTCAGCGACCCCATGGGGAAGCTGAGGGGGATTGCAACCCCATAGGAAGAACAATATCAGTTGGTACGATCATCTAATGCTCCCAGAGGCTAGACCACCAACCAAGGAGTGTACAGAGAAGGATCCATGACTTAAGATACATATGTAGCAGAGGATGGCCTTGCCTAATATCAATGGTAGGTGAAGCCATTAGTCCTGTGGAAGTTTGATGCTCCAGCGTAGGGGGATGCTGGAGAGACAGGATGGGAGAGGGTGAGTGGGAGAGCACACTCATGGAGGCAAAGAGGAGGGGGGAGAGGGTGGATGCGGGATGGGGAGTTTGTGGAGGGGAAGCCAGGAAGTGGGATATCATTTGAGATGCAAACAAATGGAATGATTAATTAAAAAGGAAGGAAGGAAAAAGAAAGAAGGAAAGAAAGAAAGAAAGAAAGAAAGAAAGAAAGAAAGAAAGAAAGAAAGAAAGAAAGAGAAAGAAAGACAGACTCATGTGTTTGAATGAGAGTGCCACAATTAGGAGGTGTGTCCTTGATGGAGGAAATGTATCACTGTGGAGACAGGCTCTGAGGTCTCATATAAGCTTAAGCTATGCCCAGTGACACAGTCTTCTTCTGCCGCCTTCAAACCAAGATGTAGAACTCTCAGCTCCTTCTCCAGCGTCATCTATTCCTGCTTACTGTCATGCTTCCCACAATGATGATAATGGATTAAACCTCTGAAACCATAAGCCAGCCCCAATTAAATGTTTTCCTTTATAAGAGTTGCCTTGAACGTGATGTCTTTTCACAGTGATAAAACCCAAAGAAGACAACCTCCAAATAACTTACAATACAGAATACAAAGTAAATAATTGTTATATTGTACTTTGATGAAAAAAATAAATGGAAGTAGTCTATGTAGAGTCATTATAAGTGTGATATTTTCCAGATACTTTCAATCTGTTGTTGAATCCGAAGATCTGGAATCCATAGACACAGTGGACCAACAACATATACAAGTAGTAAGGGGTAGAATGATTTCCATAAAGTGTTCAGAACAACTGTACACACTTTCTACACAAATTTTGTGAGAAATAGTTTTAAAGTATAAAACTTTAAATTAATATCTCTATCTCTATCTCTATCTATCTATCTATCTATCTATCTATCTATCTATCCATCCATCCATCCATATTCTATATACCGAAGTTGATACCTTCATGAGTAAAACATAATGACAACTTAACATCATAGAATGTTTCTCTTATCTCTATGCTCTTTGTACTTGTGTTTTTATATGGCTGTATGTGTGCTGTATTTTATAAACTTAAAGTTTATTTTGCAACAATTTGTCCAAATATTGTCAATTTTTTAAACTTCTTTTTTTGAGATTTTCTTTTTTCATGTTATGAGTATGGGTAGTTTTCCTACATGTACACCGTGTGAGTTCAGTTCTCACGGAGTCCAGAAGAGGGTAGCAGATACTCTGGAATTGGAGTTACAAATGTTTTGCTGCTATGTAGGAAGTGACAATTGAACACAGAGTCACAAAAGCAGCCAGTATTCTTAACCATTGAGCCATTTTTTTTTTCAGCCCTAAACCTTGTCAAATGTTAAGGGAAATTATTTTTCAAACTTTGTTTATTAGTTCTTTGAGATTTTGCAAAATGCGCCTTCATTGTTTCCATTTCCTAACTCTTATCGGATCCACCCCTTTCCTTTCCCACCCAACTTTGTGTCCTCTTTGAAAATAATAAAATAAAATAAATCCATCAAATCCATTTTGTGCTGCTCATATATTCTTGCTGTTTACTCTTTTACTAGAACATTGTTGGATTTCCAGAAGCAATACTTTTAAAGAAACCTAATTTTTTTTTTCCTTCTTTCAGCATTTACCAATTACCAGTAGCTCCTTGGCTATGTATAGGACTTTGTTCCTGTCTTCACTCTCCATACTGGGATTTTGTCTGACTTAGGTTTACATAGGTCTTGTGTAGGCTGTCATGACTGATACTAGTTATCATATATATCTTTCTTCTATATCCAGAAGACACTACTTCCTTTTCATTATCTGCCACCTCTAGCTCTTACAATATTTCCACCAACATTTTCTACAATGATCCCTAATCCTTGGGAGGAAGTGTACAATATACATGTCCTATGTATGGTTGAATATTCTGCTGTCTCTTGTTCTTTGTACTTTGACTACTTGTGAGTCTCTAATAAGCACAAAATATAAGCTTCTCTAATGAAGATTGAGAGATGAATCAATTTATGAGTATAAAAATAAGTCATTAGTCCTTCAGATCTGAGCCAGTACCCTGAGCAGACCTTGGGTGCTAGCTCCACACCCAGTCCGACAATATCCGGAAGAAGCTTGACTCTCAGGTGCTATAACATGCCCAGGATCATATGTAAGGAGGCCACAACATCTGCCCCAACACCAAGAGTAACTGGGACCAGTGGGATCCAGAGACACAGGAACCCCCACCCAGCCAGTGGCACAGGTTCCTTCTGGTCTGAACCTGTACCCTGAGCAGACTTTGGTGCTAGCCCCACACCCAGTCCCAAAACAGCCAGAAGAAGCTCGAATCTCAGGGTCTCTAACATGCCCAGGATCACAGGATCTCAGGAGCTCGGTCACACCAGGATTTCAGAATTCCAGAAGCAGTTTGACTCCCAGGAGCTCTGACACACCCAGGATCTCAGGATCACAGGATCACAGAATCACAGGATCACAGAATCACAGGATCACAGAGACTGCTGGACTCTGAGGAGTTCTGATGCAACCAGGATCATAGGAGGGACAGGCTCCAGTCAGAGACAGTGAGGGCAGGTAGCACTAGAGATAACCAGATGTTGAGAGGCAAGCATAAGAACATAAGCAACAGAAACCAAGGTTACTTGGCATCATCAGATCCCAGTTCTCCCACCATAGCAAGTCCCGGATACTCCATCACACAGGAAAAGCAAGATTCAGATTTAAAATTACTTCTCATGATGATGATAGAGGACTTTAAGAAGGACATGATTAACTCCCTTAAAGAAATACAGGAGAACACCGATAAAGAAGTAGAAGCCCTTAAAGAGGAAACACAAAATTCTCTTAAAGAATTACAGGAAAACACAACCAAACAGGTGAAGAAATTGAATAAAACCATCCAGTATCTAAAAATGGAAATAGAAACAATAAAGAAATCAAAAAGGGAGACAGCCCTCGAGATAGAAAACCTAGGAAAGAGATCAGGAGTCACAGATGCAAGCATCACCAACAGAATACAAGAGATAGAAGAGAGAATCTCAGGTGCAGAAGATACCATAGAAAACATTAACCCAATAGTCAAAGAAAATGAAAAATGCAAAAAGCTCCTATCACAAAACATCCAGGAAATCCAGGACAGAATGAGAGGACCAAACCTAAGGATAATAGGTGTAGAAGAGAGCGAAGATTCCCAACTTAAAGGGCCAGTAAATATCTTCAACAAAATAATAGAAGAAAATTTCCCTAACATAAAGAAAGAGATGCCCATGAACATACAAGAAGCCAACAGAACTCCAAATAGACTGGACAAGAAAAGAAATTCCTCCTGTCACATAATAATCAAAACATCAAATACACTAAATAAAGAAAGAATATTAAAAGCAGTAAGTAAGGGAAAAAGTTCAAGTAACATATAAAGGCAGACCTATCAAAATTACACCAGACTTCTCACTAGAGACTGTCAAAGCCATAATATCCTGGGCAGATATCATACAGACCCTAAGAGAACACAAATGCCAGCCCAGGCTACTATACCCAGCAAAACTCTCAATTGACATAGATGGAGAAAAGATATTCCATGACAAAACCAAATTTACACAATATCTTTCCACAAATTCAGCCCTACAAAGGATAATAGATGGAAAACACCAACACAAGGAGAGAATCTATACCCTAGAAAAAGCAAAAATGTCATCTTCCAACAAACCCAAAAGAAGAGAGCCACACAACATAATTCCACCTAACAACAAAAATAACAGGAAGCAACAATCACTTTTCCTTAATATCTCTTAACATCAATGGACACAGTTCCCCAATAAAAAGACATACACTAACAGACTGGATATGTAAACAGGACCCAGCATTTTGCTGCATACAGGAAATGTACCTCAGTGACAAAGACAGACACTACCTCAGAGTAAAAGACTGGAAAAAGTTTTTTCCAAGGTGATAAATAAGGACTTATTTTCATTCTTCTACATGCAGATATCCAATTAGACCAGCATCATTTGTTGAAGATCCTTTCTTTATTCCATTGTATGGTTTTCTCTTAGCCAAAATTTAAGTGTCCAAAGGTGTGTTGGCTTATTCCAGGGTCTTTGATTCAATTCCATTGATAAGTCTATCTGTTCCTATACCAATACTGTGCAGTTTTTATTGCCTGTAGTACACCTTGAGAACAGGAATTGTGATACCTCTAAAAGATCTTAAATGATTCAGGTTTTTTGTTTGTTTGTTTTGTTTTTTAGCTATTCTGGGTTTTTTGTTTTTCCATATGGAGTTCAGCATTGCTTTCTCAAGGTCTGTACAGAATTGTGTTTGAATTTGGATAAGAATTCCATTTAATATGTAGATTACTTTGGAAAGATGGCCATTTTCACTATGTTAAGCCTACTAACCCATGAGTATGAAAGATCTTTCTATATTCTGATATCTTCCTCAATTTCTTTCTTCATAGACTTCAAGTTCTTGTCACAAAGTTCTTTGTCTTACTTGGTTAGAGTAACAGCAAAATATTTTATATTATTTGTTGCTACTGTTAAGGTGTCCTTTCCCTGGTTTCTTCCTCAGCCTGTTTATTGATTATATGAAAGAGAGCTATTGATTTATTTTTAGTTAATTTTGTATCCAGTCACTTTGCTGAAGGTGTTAATCAGCTGTAGGAGTTCTCTGGTAGAATTTTTGTTGTCACTTATGATAATATCATACTATCCTCAAATAGTGATACTTTGACTTCTTCCTTTCCAATTTGTAACCCTTTGATTTTTTATTGTCTTATTGTTCTTTTTTTGTCTTATTGTTCTAGCTAGAACTTCAAGTACTGTATTAAATGGAGAGAGAGAGAGAGAGAGAGAGAGAGAGAGAGAGAGAGAGAGAGAGAACAGCTTCGTCTTGTCCCTGATTTTAGTGGAATTGCTTTAAGTTTTTCTCCTTGTAATTTGATGTTGACTGTTGGCTTGCTGTATATTGCTTTTACTATGTTTAGGTATGTACCTTGTATCCCTGATCTCTCCAAGACTTTTAACATTAAGGGATGTTGGGTTTGGTGAAAAATTTATTGAGCACCTAATGAGATGATAATGTGATTTTTTTCTTTCAGTTTTTTACATGGTGGATTACATTAATGGATTTTCATATATTGAACCATCCCTGCATCACTGGGATGAAGGCTACTTGATTATGATAGATGATGTCTTTAATGTGTCCTAGATTCTGAATATTTTTGCATCAATGTTCATAAGGTAGATTGGTCTAAAATTCTTTTTTGGTCAAGTATTTGTGGGGCTTAGGTATCAGGGTGACTACTCCCTCATAGAATGAGTTTAGCAGTGTTTCTTCTGTTTGTACTTTGTGGAATAGTTTGACAAGTATTGCTATTAGCTCCTCTTTGAAAGTATGGTAGAATTCTGCACAAAAACCATCTGGTCTTGGACTTGGTTTAATTTTGTTAAGAAGTATATGTCTAGAGAATCATCCATTTTGTTAAGATTTTCCAATTTTTGAAGTACAGAATTTGGAAATAAGACCTAATGATTTTTTAATTTCCTCAGTGGCTGTTATGATTTAGTTTATTTGGATACTGTCTCTCTGTCTTTCAGCTAGTTTGTTCAAGACTTTGTTCATCTTGTTGATTTTCTCAAAGCACTAGCTCTTAGTTTTGTCGCTCCTTTGTATTGTTATCTTTTTTTTTTTTTAGACTAGTGTGATTTCTGCCCAGATTTTGATTATTTCCTGCCATCTTTTCTACTGTGTGTTTGCATTTTTTATAGTGTTCAAATGTACTTTTAGATTGTTGGTAGGAGAACTCCCTAATTTCTTTATGGAGGCACTTAATGTTATAACTTCCCTGTTAGCACTGATTTCATTGTTTCCCATAAATTTGAGTATGTTCTGCCTTCATTTTCACTGAAATCTGGAAAATCTTTAATTTCTTTCTTTGTTTCTGTATTTATTTACTCAGTGACCCAGAGATCACTGAGTTAGAGAGTTATTAAGTTTCCATGACTGTGTAGGTTTTCTGTTGTTTCTGTTGTTATTGAAGTCCAGCTTTAATCCATAGTGGTCTGATAAGATAGAAGACATTTCAAATTTCTTGTACCTGTTGATGATTGTGTAATGACCAACTTTATGATCAATTTTGGAGAAGGTTCATGAGGTGTTGAGAAGAAGGTATATTCATTTGTGTTTGGATTAAATGTTCTGTTCACATTTGTTTGGTCCATTTGATTTAAAACACCAGGTAGACTTATTATTTCTGTTTATTTTTTGTCGGGATGAACTGTTGATTGATGAGAGTGTGGTGTTAAAATCCCCCACTTTAATGCATGGGGTTCAATGATCAAATTAAGCTTCAGTAATGTTCCTTTTACAAATGTGGGTGCCCGTGCATTTGGGGCATAGATAGATGTTCAGGATTGAGATGTCCCCTTAGTGAATTTTTCCTTAGATGAGTAAGAAGTGTCCTTCTCTGTCTTTTTTGCTTAATTTTGGTTTAAGTCTATTTCATTAGATATTAGAATGGCTGCTCCAGCTTGCTTCTTGAGTCAGTTTTCATGGAAAAAATTTTTGCCAGCCTTTTACTCTGAGGACTTTTCTATCTTTATTGTTGAGGTGTGTTTCTTGTATACAATAGAAAGATGGGTGCTGTTTTCAATTCCATTCTGTCAGCCTGTGTCTTTTAATTGGGTAATTGAGTCCATTAATGTTGTTGACAGATATTAATAAATAGTGACTGTTAATTCCTGTTACTTTTAAGTTGGTGGTGTTAGTGTGCTTTCGTTTGTGCATGTGTGCATGCATGCATGTGCACGTGTGTGTACTTCTCTTGCTTTGTTTTTGCTGGTATGTAATTGTACTGGTTAGTTTTGTGTGTCAACTTGACATGAGCTGAAGTTATCACAGAAAAAGGAGTTTCAGTTGAGAAAATGCCTCCATGAGATTCAGCGGTAAGGCATTTTCTCAATTAGTGATCAAGGAGGGAGGGCCCCTTGTGAGTGGTACTATCTGTGGGCTGGTAGTCTTGGGTTCTATAAGAAAGCAGGCTGAGCAAGCCAGGAGAAGCAAGCAAGCCAGTAAGGAACATCCCTCCATGGCCTCTGCATTAGCTCCTGCTTCCTGACCTGCTTGAGTCCCAGTCCTGACTTTATTTCATGATGAACAGCAGCATGAAAGTGTAAGATGAATAAACCCTTTCCTCCCCAACTTGCTTCTTGGTTATGATGTTTGTGCAGGAATAGAAACCCTGACTAAGACAGTAATTATTTATTTCCTCTGTGTTTTACAGTGTCATTATATTCCTTGGTTTACAGTTTTCATTCTAGCATATTTTTTGTAGATTTGTAGATAGATATTATTTAAATTTGGTTCTGTCTTGAAGTATCTTGGTTTCTCCCTTTATGGTGATTGAGAGTTTTGCTGGATTTATTAATCTAGGTTGGCATCTGTGCTTTTTGTTGTTGTTGTTGTTGTTTTTTTTTTTTTTTTTTTTTTTTGAGGCTTCAAGAAATCTCTTTAGGCCCCTCAACCTATCAGAGTTTCTGTTGAGACATCGAGTATAATTCTGATAGGTCTATCTTTGTATGATACCTGGACTTTTCCCCTTACAGCTTTCAATATTCTTTCTATGTTCTGTACATTTAGAGTTTTGATTATTATGTGGTGGGTGGTTTTCTTTTCTGGTCCAATCTAATTGGTTTTTTGTATGCTTCATGTATGTTTATAGGCACCTCTTTCTTTTGATTGAGAAAGTTTTCTTCAAAGATTTTGTTGAAAATATTTTTCTGGTCCTTGGACCTGGAACTCTTCCCCCTCTTCTATTCCTATTATTCTTAGGTTAGTGCTTTTCTTTTTTCTTTTTTCTTTCTTTCTTTTTTTTTGTTTTTGGTTATTTTGTTTTGTTTTTGTTTTTGTTTTTGTTTTTTTGAGACAGGGTTTCTCTGTATAGCCCTGGCTGTCCTGGAACTCACTCTGTAGACCAGGTTGGCCTCGAACTCAGAAATCCGCCTGCCTCTGCCTCCCAAGTGCTGGGATTAAAGGCGTGTGCCACCACTGCCTGGCTGGTTAGTGCTTTTCATGACATCCCAGATTTCCTGGATCTTTTCTGCTAGAAAATTTTAATTTAACATTTTTTGACTGTTGCATCAATTTCTTATATTGTATCTTATACACCTAAGATTCCATCATCTATCTCTTGTATTTTATTGGTGATGCTTGTGTCTGTTGTTACTGTTATCTTCCCTAGGTTTTCCATCTACAGAATTCTCTCAGTTTGTGTTTTCTTTATTGTTACTATTTTCATTTATTTTACCTTTATTTGGGGATGAAGACAGGGACAGGAATCAGGGTGGAGAGGAGCTTAACCAAGCCACTGGTCAAGTCTTTGCTGCGAAGGGCAGGCTTTTGGTCTTTGTAGGTGGATATTCTACAACCTTGCTTTCTCTCCAAGGGCTGGGAAGCCAGAGAAAGGAACCCAGATATGCAGCACAGGCTCACACTTCTGCCCCCAGTTTTAGTACCCCAGTTTCAGTTATAGTCACATATTTATCAATGATCTGGACAAAAAAGCTCTGTCTTCTTGATGTGGGACCTTCTACTTGGGTCTCTGCTGCAAGGCACCCATCGGTGAACAACATGGCCTTCCATGCCCTCCTGAGGACTCCAGTCTTTCCAGCTGTTAACCCAGCTTTTAACTGAATTCCTTCATCAGGCCAGTTTAGCGCTTTCCTTTTTGACAAGTTGATCCCTTCCAGAATCTGACTGAGATCCGCAATCTGGACTCTGTAAATCACTTCCCCTTTCTGGCATGTGAAATGTTGGCAGGACTTGAGGTGTTGCCTGGCTGGGCCTCAGTGGCACTGCTCTGACTGCCCTCTGCCCCCAGAAAGGCTACAAGGGAATGATACTTGCAGGCAGGGATGCTTTGACTGGAGCTGCTGGAGGAGGGCAGGCCGTGTTGCATACAGCCCATGCCACCCTAGCTGGCAGCTTCCATCTGGTTCACCATGGAGAGGCGGGACTGGATGGATGACAGTAAGTTTCTTAGTGATATCTGGCTGGTGGAGGAGCACCGGCATGGCACAAAGATATGGTGGATATGCAGAGGGATGAATAGCATCTGCTGTAGCAGTAGGAACACTGACTGGCCATGGAGGTGCATGTCACGGACTGTCTGACCAGAGTGGACTGCATCGAGTGGGCACTGTGGCTAGTGTCTAGTGTTGGAGGATATGATGTGGCGGGCGGGTGGAGTCTGGATCCTGTTCGCTGTCCCAGCTGTCCAGTGCTTCCTTGGGACACTGGCAGTGTTTGCATTGTTACCAGGACAGGAAGTCCCACCTCCAGTGTCATAATCTTCAATATTGCGACCACTGTTACAGCCGGCTGCACAACCTTTCCTTAGCCTGTGCCAGGTGGGCACTATGATGTTCCAGATGTTTCCCAAGCTGATTGGTCCCCCAAGAATTTCTTTGAACTGGTCATGGCTGTCAGAATAAGACGTTGTGAGGGGCAACATGAAGATTGGGTAGGCAATAGGCCGGCTGATCACAAGATTCCTTCACATGTTAAATTGTATTTTTCTGTATTTCTTTCAGGGATTTATTTGTATCCTCTTTAAGGCCTCTACCTGTTTGATTGTATTTTCCTGTATTTCTTTAAACAATTTATTAATTTCTTTCTTAAAACATTCTATCATGCTGTGGGTGGAGACCTCTGCCTGGACCACCAGGAGTCCATAGCCAACGAGTGCCTGGAGAAAGCTACCCTCCCAGGAGCGTGGAAAAGCCATGAGTGGGGTTAAGGGAGCAAGACTGCCCAGCGAGACCCGCCGGGAAACGGCGGGATACAGGGCCTGAGGGTAACTCGGGGACAGGAAACCTCTGAACCTTCCAGTTTCCATCTGTGGGTGGAGACCTCTCCCTGGGCCAGCAGGAGTCTGTGCCTAGGGACCTCAGCCTGGGCCACAGGGCTCCAGGAGAGAGCTGGTATCCCAGGAGTGCTGACACACCTTTGATCATAGGCAAAACCAACACTTCTGTTCAAACTCACTGGATCAAGAGGGACCCTTGCAGAGCCATCAGGACATAGGAACCAAGAGACAGCTAGGGACAAGAT
>JAPYYD010006597.1:0-11015 GCA_028551405.1 Uromys caudimaculatus
AAAAAAAAAAAAAAAAAGAAAACCTCTGTTCTTCTCCTTCCTTCACCACAAAGTGCATCTTTGTAAGAACTACTTTTCACCAAACTGTTAAAGGAATCAAAACCTTTTCTAGAGCCGAGATCGTCACACATTTGAGTAAGACACACTCTCATGTCTTTATTGAGACCAAATATCTTTTTAAATTCAGCATCATTCTTCAGATATGATGCCTTAGTATGGCTTCCCTGAGAATAATTGTAACTTCTTTCTTGAATACCTTTTTTTAAATATTGATGCCATCTCATACTGGGTCAATGAGAGCCTGAATTTCCCTCTGTGGTTTTCAGAAAGATGCTCTGGAGACTATTAGACATTTTAGATGGGAGGCAGGGCATTGAGTAGCATGGGACAGGGTCCCCAACTAGGTGAGGACCAGAGCGTGAGTGTGGAGCTGAAGCCACTGAGGGGAGTGAATAGAAGAAGTGTGTGAAGAAAGTTAGTCAAGAGGGCAAGTTCTAAAGTTTCATTATAAACCATTTTCTAACATTTTTCAAAATCTATTTAAAAAAATACATATTTATTTTTGTTCACTAATATAAATAGTTACATTGATTGAATTTTGAATGTCAGGCCAGCTTAGAATTCTTGATACATACTACATTTGGTCATAATGCATGATGTGTTTCAGAGAATTAATCAATCTTCCTTCCTTCCTTCCTTCCTTCCTTCCTTCCTTCCTTCCTTCCTTCCTTCCTTCCTTCCTTCCTTCCTTTCTTTCTTTCTTTCTTTCTTTCTTTCTTTCTTTCTTTCTTTCTTTCTTTCTTTCTTTCTTTCTTTCTTTCTTTCTTTCTTTCAATGCTTTAAGACATCTGGATTTCATGCATTTGAGAAAGGGCAGGAAACTGCTTTCTACTGATGGTTTGGCTCAGACTAGTGGTATCTTGATGTCTGAATGTATGTATGAGAGATTTTTTCCCCCAAGATCTGTCTAAGCAGAAAGGTGTGGGGATTGTGGTAGACTGCTGATAGTTTTCTGCTTCCTTGTGTGAATATATATGTTAGAATCAGTTGTTTAATTTGGAGGAAGAGCATAAAATCCAGAGTAGAGAAGGATCCAGTGTGTAAGCCTCAGCTTTCTGTTATCCAACTAGTGCCTATGTGAAACAAGTTCTACAGATCACCAGCCCCACTGTTGTTAAGAGGCCGCTTCCAGAATCTTCTTTCCCATCTAGCTGAAAAAAAAAAAAACCTAGTAATTTAGGCAGAAAAGGACATTATTGGGGGCATTTTTACAGGACGCTTCTTCATGAATTCTGGAGATTCAGAAAACTTGGGTTAGCAATCACTGCCAGCTCTGCAGTCCCTCTCTGCCCACTGTCATGCTGCTGAACTCTTGATTCTGCAGTGACCAGTGGTCTATCTCAGGCACCTTTATGTCTTTATGGGGAAAGACTCCATGTCTCATGCAGAAGCATCTACCTGGCTAAGTTTGGATCAGTCTTAGTCTGCTAGAACATGGGAATGGGATCTACCCTTCGGACTTTAGAGTGAGATGTAGCCCCCTCTTTAAAATAGAGCAACTATTTAGAGTCTGGCCTTTTAAACATGATATTCACTATGAAAACA
Organism: Uromys caudimaculatus; assembly: GCA_028551405.1. Lineage (NCBI taxonomy): Eukaryota > Metazoa > Chordata > Mammalia > Rodentia > Muridae > Uromys > Uromys caudimaculatus. Next base: position 1,606 of record JAPYYD010006597.1, read on the forward strand.
GAGGCAATGGGGTGTAAGCTTTGGGACAACTATATAATATTCCTATAACAACGCTGTGCATTTTTCCTAAACAGTGTGTTGAGAGGCATATTCCTTCCTCCATCTCCTAGCTTTTGGTAGTACAATATTCTCCCAGTTGTTTTTAAACATACCTTTCATGATGCATTGTTTTTATAAGCATTGACCTATCAGCTTTACCTAATTAGACTCTGGCTTGATTATTTCTCTTCATAGAGCTTTGAGTTCAGTAGGGGTGCAAACTTGCTGAAAACTCCATGTTCCTCTCTTTGAGACTCTAGGAAGATGAAGCCAGCTTTGAGATAGTACAATAATTTATTTTTACTCAGGAACATATACATTAGGAAAAGCCTTTCTTGGTTTAGTATGCTGGTCTTGTTATGATTTTTCTACATTAAAACTAAGAGGTCTGGTGCCAAAGTGGTGATGTTGAGAGTTGGAACCTAGTGGGAGATGTTGAGGTCGTGAGGGTGGAGCCCTCATAAATGGATGAGTGGCATTCTTCCATGAGTGAGTTCTTGCTTTCAGGGCGTGGATTAGTTACTACAAAAGCCGGTTGTCATAGTGTGTGTTTGGCTTTCTGTTAGTTTCATATACATAAGCTCATTTGCCCTTCCACCATGAGTAAGTATCCTAAGGTGTATTCCAGATGTGGCAATTGTATCATAGAGTCTCCAGCACCATGAACCAAACCAAACTTTTCTATTTAAGTAAAGAAAACTCTTAATCTCAATATATTCTGTGACAGCAAAATGAAAGAGATCAAGCCACTTGTCTATGAGGCTAGGGTGAGCGTTTACATATTATGAGGCAGGGGACTGACGCTCTGAAAGGGAAACTTCCCTTATTTCTGTTTTCAGCTTCTAAAATTTCATTCTTTACAATTTAATATATGTATATAATGTGTTGTGATCATACTTATCTCCTGGTAACTCTCTCTTGGCCCTCTCCCACTCCCGCTGATGTACTTTTTCTCAGACAGCCCCTATGGTGGTTTGAATGAGAAATGTCCCCCACAAACTCACTTATTTGAACATTTAGTTTTGGTTTGGTGGCACTGTTTGGGGACATTATGGAACCATTAAGAGGTGGATCCTTGCTGGAAGAAGTATGACACTGGGGGCAGGCTTGCGAGTTTATAGCCGGTCCCAACTTCCAGTGCAGTCTCTACCTCCTGTGTGCAGCTGAAGATGTGATCATTCAGCTTCCTCTACCATTTCCCCCCACAGATGTTCACCACAGTGACAGAAAAGTATTATCTCTCCTTTCATGTTTTCATGTAGGGGTGTGTGTGTGTGTGTGTGTGTGTGTGTGTGTGTGTGTGCGTGTGTGTGTGTGTGTGTGTGTGAAGGTCTTGGGCAAGTAGCTTAGTTTACTGTATGTTCATGATTGCAACAGCTGTGTCAAATCCATAAGACAGTTTTATAGAGTTCCTCTTCATCCTCAACTCTTTTAATCCTTTCACCCCCTCTTCCACAATGCTCCCTAAACCCTGAAGGGTGTGATGACACTTAAGGCTGAATATTCCACAGTCCCTTACTCTTAGCACACTGACTAGATGTAAGTCTCTGCATTAACTGCTGCCAAGTGCAAAACAAACAAACAAAAAAAATAAAAAACAAACCTGAAAAAAAAAAATCCCTTGACTGACCAAATCCAGAGCATCCCTAGTCTATGGTATAAACATAACTATTTAGATACACGTTTACTACATACATGTTCCTTTAGTAACACTGGCCTCAGTAGATGGCTCTCCCACCTGGGTTTGTTCTCCCCATCCATTAGCTTTTGACTATGTTTATGGTGGTAATAATGTGCTCCCTACTGTGGAGAGGATCTCAAATCTAATCCAAAAGTGGTCGGATATCCTGGCAACAGTCATTGCCATTGTTGAATAACTGAGCTTATGTCACACTTCAGGTTGATACTGGAGCATACAGGGTCCATAGCTGGGTAAGACTGTTGCTGACATTTCTCCCCTAGCAGTCTCTACAGAATCTTCCTGCACAATGAACATTAGTCAGCAAGGAGGGAGCTTTGAGCCCAGCCTGAATTTTTCTGTGTACTGTGTGAAGCCTTGGGCATTCTGCATGGCTTGAGGGACAGACCTGACTAGGGAAGCAAGAGAATGGAGAAAAGACAAATATACAGACACACAAAAAAGCCGGGATCAGGTGGAGTGGGCTTTCTGATGGCAAAGCCACAGGACCCTGGAAGCTCACAATGTTTATTATGTACAGCTGAACAAGGAGGCAGGGCTATTTACATGCAAATAAAAAGGGGGACAAGGCTTTTGGTATACAGCTGTATCAAGGAGACAGGTTTAGCTAAGATCCATAGGACCAGTCTCTGTAGGGAAGCAATCTTCAGAGTGTAAACATCCAAGGGAGAGAAAAGTATGGTGGAGATTTTCTGCATACTCTATCAACATCTGTACGTCGATGGCTTTGTCATCTCTCTGAGCCTCTGAGCCTGCGGCAGGGGACAAAGCTTTGGCATTCTCCCATGAGTCTGAGACTACGGTTCTTGACATAACCATGTCAACAGCACACATTTAACTCAGGTTTCCACAGAGTCTTACCACATAGTTCTAGTGTGCAACCAAGCACCACAACAGTCAGTATTGTTTTGGGAGTCTCTGGGACTAGCTGGGCAATAATTAACTTGATGGCATCTGAAAGAAAGGTCCACAATGGATAAGATGATAGAAAAGAGCCTTGGTGGCTTGTCTGAGTACCAAACAGCTGCTGACGTTTTGGTTAAAACCCTGAGAAGGGCTAGAGTGTTTGGCTTTCTGCCTCCTTTAGCCTGCTCTGGATCTTGGAGCCTGTGAAATTTAGTACACACAGTAAGACAGAGCCCTCTCTCAGAGCTCCCTTCTTGTCTCACTTTGCATTCTCTCCATTTTGTCTTCATGTAATACAGACATGGATGGTCATCACAGAGGTTTGATGTTAACACAAACATTCCCTGATATTGACGGTGCATAAATATGACTGAATGAGCCAGGAGTGAATCCATTCTGGAAGACTATGGCCAAAACAAACCAATTTAGATAAAATGTTGAGAAACTTAACCCGTATTTGGCTGGTTGGTCTCTCAATTGAAAGGCTGTCTTTTCTTTCTCGACTTGGCGGCAATAATGGGGATGGGCTTTCCTTGGTGAAAGCTTGAGTCTTAGCCTGGACACCAGGACATCTAAAGCATATCCAAAGCTTCCTGCAGGAAAACTGGCCTAAGTCCTTTATGCTTTATAATACATGAGTTTCAGAATGTCTTGTAAGCCAGTGGGAAGTTTAGAACACTGACGTATGTCTGGGGAGTCCTAACACCTAGTTCATTTAACTTTCCCACTTGTGCATGTTTCTTGAGTGTATAAACAAATGTGTGTGGCCTAGATTGATCACTGTGCATAGTGTTGGGCTTCTTCATTTAGGCCTCATCAAAACCTGAGTTTTGTTGACAGCAACTGAAGATCAGGTAGGATTTTTGGGGAATCTTTGTTATTTGTAAATAGCAGATGGGGGATTGGAATCACATCTAGCATTAGCGACAGACACTAGCTTATGCAACATTTTGAAGATTCCTTGGCTTTTTATTCTGGGGTATGTGCTAATGGACCTCTGATCCATGTTTCGTTGTGATGAAGGCTTTTCCATGACAACTCTCCTCTTACTATTCCCTCGTCTCTTGGGCTCAACTGTGCTCTGTATTCTGCTCAGTGTCATGCCCAATTTATGTTCTATAATCCATTGTATCAGTTAAGAACACATTTAGTTGCAAAGAAAAGCACAACACACTCACCTCTTATTTATTAAGATGAGTATTGTAAAAAAAATTAAGTTATCATTCTTGGCAATGTTATAGTGAAAAGAGAGTCCCTATATGCTCTTGGTGAGAATATATTGGTACAGCTAGTATTGAGTACTGGATGGACTTTCCTTGAAAGATTAAAAAGAAAACTACCGTATGATTCAGTAATCTCATGTCTGCGTATATGGCCAAAGGAAATCAAATTAGTTTTTCAAACTGATATTTATATTTTACATTTATTACAGCAATTTTTCATAATAACCAAGATGCTGAACTAACATCACCCATTGATGGATGAATGAATTAAAACATTCCAATGTATATGATATGTAATATATAAGTATGTTTATATATATTAAATATATAATATGTTAAAATGTATAAATTTAATTATTTAGTGGTTAGATAATAAATTCTTCCATTTGAAATAAAATGGATGAATTCGGAGGATGTTATGTTAATTGAAATAAACCAGGTAGACAAATATAATCTCACATATATATGGAGTATAAAAATTACATGCATAAAAACAGAATAGACTATTATCTTCCAGGCATTAGAGGATAGGAGAGATCAGGCTAGGTTGGTTGAAGGGTGAGACTCCAGGCTATAAGATGAGTCAGTCTAAGGATCCCATGCACATCCTAGAAGGCGATGGGTGTCAAAAGCTTGGTGGCAATCATCACATAGCTCACACTACACTGAACCACTACACTGAACATTTGGATATGTTCCTCTTTATTTTCAAGTAAATATTTTTAACATGTGGTGGCAAGCTCTCTGAATCTTCCACTGAGACCGGATTTCTTTTGTTGAATCCGATACCCACTTAGGCTGAATAAATGTGTACTATAGAAAAATACATGACCCTAGTATATATCCAGATCAAAATAGATCATACAAAATCTGCCTAGATTTTATAAGCTATGTTCTCAGACCATCATGCTGGGGAATCCTAAACCACACGGAAAGGCTGAACGTGAGGGAGTCCTGGTCTTCTCAGCCACAGGTACAGGAATGAAGAAGCCATCTTGGAAAAAGATTCTCCAGGCCAGCTGCTCTGGTTCAGTGGCATTTCAGTCCACTCAATAGATGTCCCAGACATTGTGGCAGAGACAACTCATTCAGCTGTGCTCTGAACTCCAACCCCAAGAACCTGTGAGCTTAATAAAGCATCCTTTAAATATTGCCAATTTTTGGAATAGCTTGTTGCACAATGAAAGTATCCATATCTCAGTAGCAATGGTTTTCAGAAGGGTGTAAATACATGCTCAGGGTGGCCAGAGGTCTAGGGATGGACTCTCATTGCATTAGTGCCGAGATCACCAATGCAATTTGGGGTCTAAGTTCTCTCCATATACCTCTGTGGCCATTCTCAGTGTTTCCTGATGTTTGTCTTCATGCTTCTTGCCCCACAGTTTTCCTGTTATTGTCATATGCCCAGCCATCATTAAATCGCCATTCAAGACAGGAAGAAGAAAGGACAGGCAGAACCAGCTTCATCTATGTGATTTTAGCAGAGGACTCCCAGATCAACACAAAGATGCAGCAGCCAGAATTTTATCACACGGCCACTCCTGTTGGGAAGAAAGGCCCCGGAGGCATTCACTGGCATATATTACTTCTCAACACGATCTAGGGGTGTGTCTTAGTTAGGGTTTTACTGCTGTGAACAGACACCATGACCAAGGCAACTCTTATAAGGACAACATTTAATTGGGGTTGGCTTACAGATTCAGAGGGTCAGTCCATTATCATCAAGGTAGGAGCATGGCAGCATCCAGCCAGGTATGATGCAGGCAGAGCTGAGAGTTCTCCATCTTCATCTGAAGGTGGCAAGTGGAAGACTGACTTCCAGGCAGCTAGGAGTAGTGTCTTAAAGCCCATGCCCACAGTGACACATCTACTCCAACAAGGCCACACCTTCAAATAGTGTCACTCCCTGGACCAATCATATAGAACTATCCCAGTGTGCTTAGCAAAGACACAAAGTGGATATACCCTGTGGGCAAGACCTGTGTCTGATGCTCTTTCCCCAAATGGTGTCACGTGCTTCCACTAGCTTGCCAATCATTGAAAAGTGCACTTGTAAAGGTTTTGTGTCTATCTGTATTATGTTGAGCACGTCCTTCCAGTTCCTCTCTCCTCCCTTCCTTTCCCTCCTTTCCGTCAGTTCTCTTTGTCCTCCTAGACAGTTTTGCTTCTACTCTCATGTCATGTATGCACATGAAATCCTATGTATCTGTATAAAAATCTATACACAAATGAGAGAAAACATGGTGTGTGTCCTTCAGCGGTTAGCTTAATCCACTTGATGTGTTTCAGCTTCATCCATTTTCTGCAAGTGGCGTGACTTCTTTAAGACTGAAAATAATTCCATTGTATAGACATACATGTTTTCTATGCCACTCCTCTATTGTTGTACATGTAGGTTGGTTCCACGATTCAGCTGTAGTGTATTGCGTTGCAGTACAAACAGATCCACACGTATCTTAGTGGTATGTTGACTTGCAGTTCTTGTGACAAACACCTAGGAGTGTGGCTGGGTCATGTGGAATATTATGTATTGTTAATTTTTTGAATACCTTTCATATTGACTTCCATAGTGGGTGGATGAGTTTATATTTCCACCAGTAGTGTAAAAAGGGTTTTTTGGTTTTTTTCAAGAAAGAAATATTTATTCGTGTGTGTGTGTGTGTGTCTGTGTGTCTGTGTGTCTGTGTGTGTCTGTGTGTGTCTGTGTGTGTCTGTGTCTGTGTGTGTCTGTGTGTGACATGCAGGAAGAAGGAATTGGATCTGGAGTTACGGGCAGTTGTGAGCTACCTGATGTGGATGCTGGGACCAAACTGGGATCTTTTGGAAGAGTAGGAAGCCATGTCTCTAGGCTGAGGGCTCCCTTCATCCAAACCTCACCAGCATTCTTACCCTTTGTCTTATTCATGATTGTAGACAGCTGACCTGTAACAGTGACCAGGAAGGACTGCTGCTTGTTTGGAAGATTCCTTAGCCTCCTTAGCAGCGCTGAGGGTGCTGCTTCTGCTTCCTGTGTCTACTGACTTACGACAGAGTCTCCCAGGGCAGACATCTTTCTTCCTTGAATACCTCTCTACACATTTTAAGTCCACATCTGGACAGCTACAGATTTTTATTATAAACACATAGTTTCAGAGAGTATATTTTTGGCATGTCATAAATGCTGGCATTTAAAAATAAACATGTTCTATTGTTCTTTTAAAAGTGTCCCTCAAACCCAAATGCCATAGTGATTTGATGCTATTCTCTAAAAACCACCCAAACATGCTTTTCTTCAGTAGACAGAAAATGTCCCATCATCTCTTTTCTATCCCCGAACTTCTCATTCCACTTTCTCTGCAGAATTTATCCCAAAGTAATACAATTTTATGCTTGAAAGTTTTTTATTACTCATTTCTGTATCATACTTCTCTGCAACAGAAACATGAATATAAATTGTTATAACATTTTAAAACATTTCATGTGTCTAAAAGGTTCTGAGTATTGAAAAATTTCCTCGGGATTGAATTATCATTAAAATTACTACAATTACGTCAAGGAGAAAAACAATATAACTATATTGTATGTTTTGGTATGTAATTATTAAAAACAAAAAGGTGAAATTATATTAGGAAACGTATCTGCTATGAGATGGATAGGATTTTAAAACACCTCATGTATCTCTGGGTGAATATTAGTCATTGCAACCAATATACACGGTTTGGTATCAATTACAGCCTTCTTTTTCATTAAGACACAAGTCCCAAAACCTTTATAAATATAAGTAGATAAAGATGCTATGTGATCTTGATGCATTTGAATTATTTGAGCTACTTCCAAGTCAGATATTAAAAATCATTTGGTGATCCAACATCAAAGATGATTTTTAATGACCTATCTGTTTGCAGCTTAATTAGGTCTTCCTTCGATTACATGGGAACCACAGACCTGGAAGCTGCTTACCCGGGAGAAGGAGTTTGTTACCCAGCCATTAGGCTGTTCACTTGTCAACGGGTTTGTTGCCTGGTTATTAGAGAGAGAGTCACAATCTCAGTGTTTCTATTTATCGGCTTGTTAGACCCCCAAGTTTATATTCTAGGATATATTATATCAAGATCTGGGGTGATGCCTTTCTTTTGTTAGACAAGAGAAGGGCTATTGTGAAGGAGAAACAGGGAAGTGGCGAATTGCAAAAATCTTCCACATCCCTCAAAGAAGGCACTTCTCAGCAAAATCTGTAGGAAAACTGGAGATCTTGAAGTGGATTCTTGTGTGTGGGTATGGTGTGTGTGTGTGTGTGTGTGTGTGTGTGTGTGTGTGTGTGTGTGTGTATGCGTGTGTGTGTGTGTGCATGAATTCAAATGTGTATGCATGTGCGCATGTGCATATGGAGGTCAGAGGATACTGGGTATCCTTCCTTGAGGCACTGTCCACTCTCTCTCTCTCTCTCTCTCTCTCTCTCTCTCTCTCTCTCTCTCTCTCTCTCTAACAGGCTCTTTGTCTGGTCTGGAACTTACCACATAGGCTAGGCTGGCTGGCAAGTGAGCTTCAGGGATCTACCTATGTCTGCTGAGATTACAAAGGCCCACCAACATACCTGGATCTTAAAAGGGAAGTATTCTGGGATCAAACTCAGGTTTGCATACTTGTACAGCAAGCACTTAATTCACTGAGTCATCTCCCCAGTCCTGGATATTGATTCTTGACAATCCATCATGCCCTGAACCAAGCCTACGATAGCCCTACGGGAATGGGTATGCCAACTGGAAAGCTGTCCAGATGGATGTAATGTCTAGAGATGGTAGCACTCTTGAACAGGATGGATTTGTCCAAGTTTCCCATCTGTATCACCTCTCACTTAGTGTGGTGCTCTGTGCTAAGTGACTTACAGGTACCACCTTACTCAGTCCTTGGAATAACTCCAAGAAGAAGGAAAAATGTCCATGTATTTCTGATCAGCTTAGGGGAAATGGCAGTCAGCAAGTACTAAATCTGGAGATCTGAGATTATAGAACCTATGCTCCTTAGGCTCTGTGTTAACCTGTAATCCTGGGTTTCAGAACCCAGCTCTTCATCCTAGGTGCAGTCTGGACTACAGTTTACTTTGTTTTCATCTGTTTCAAAACAAGTTTCTCTAAAGTAGGGCTTCTCAAATATTAGTATTATGAGAATCAAGTTGGCATTCTTAAAACACAGATTACAGGCCGGGGAGATGGTTCATATGTGTGGTGGTTTTAATAAGAGTTAGAATGGTCCTATAGGCTCATATATTTGAAAGCTTAGTCATCAGGGAGTGGCACTACTTGAGAAGGATTTGGAGGTGTGGCCTTGTTGAAGTAGTTGTGGCCTTGTTGGAAGAAGTGTGTCACTGGCAGTGCAAAAGCCTAACCTAGACCCAGTGTCTCTCTCTTCCTGCTTTCTGTGGATCCGGATGTAGAACTCTCATAATTCTATAGCACCAGGCTGCTTGCTTGCTGCCATGCTTCCCACTATGATGATAATGGACTCGCCTCAGAAACTGTAAGCAAGCCCCCAGTTAAATATTTTCTTTTTTTTTTTTTTTTTTT
>JAPYYD010006598.1:0-11013 GCA_028551405.1 Uromys caudimaculatus
AAAAAAAAAAAAAAAAAAAAAAAAAAGGCTCTGTTTCAAAAAAGCTACTTCTTCAGAAGTGTGCTGGATAAGCAGATTGTGGTCAGTACGCGGGTGAGTAAAAAATCATCTCTATAGTCCACTGCAGCTCACTAGGCAAACAATCACACACACACACACACACACACACACACACACAGAGAGAGAGAGAGAGAGAGAGAGAGAGAGAGAGAGAGAGAGAGAGAGAAGACATTTGGCTAACAGTGAATCTGAGAGATGGAATACTGTATTGCCCAAGGGCATGGCCTCTCAAATATTCAGAGTGTACTTCCTACATTAGGTATATATAACTTTGCTAGTAATGTTTAAGCTTCCATAATAACAAGGAGTTGAGAATATGCCATGGTTTTCTTAACCATTACATGTGATAATCCTACCCTATACATCTCTCTTCTATTAGGTGAAGAAATCCTGGGATTTGATGTTACTATACTTATTCTTCACCAACTGTGGATGTGAGGACCAAGTCACTTAAGACCCCAGAAATTTCAGCACCAGAGTCAGCTTAAGGCCCATCGAAGAAGGAAGATGTTCTCCCTGGCCACTGGTTTGTTCTTTGAATAAAAGAAGGTCTGGACACAGAACACCGAATCCCCTGAATTCTGTTCCAAGTTTCTTTCTCAGAAATTACTTCGGTGAGTAAATAGTTCCCGTTTCTACAGCTGCCCCACCAGGACGACTTCCTAACTCATCATGCCCTACACACCACCCAGGAATGTTCTCCAGAGTACTTAACACCCAGAGTTTATCAAACACATTGTTCTCAGCCAATCGAGGTTTATATTACAACAGCCTCTGTGACCCAGAGAGACAAGCCACAAAGATTACAAGTGATTTCCTATTTTTCTGGCAGATGTTATGAAACAATATTAGCAAGGGAAAATGACATTAACAACAAAAGGGAAAATAAAACCGTGAAAGTTCTTGAAGGAAAAACAAGGTGAAGGTAATTGGTCCTCGACTCTAGTTGTTGACTCACTAGGCTTGAGGTGCTGGAGTACACAGCTGAGCAAACTCATTGAAAACCAGCCTCCATGAGAGAAAGGCTGAAAATTTGTTTCCAAATGAATCACAGAACGCAGCGCTCCACAGAATCATTCAGAGAGCTTAATTGACTGAAAAGCCTGCCTTGTAACGGCTCATTTGTAATGAGGGCAGTTGTACTTCACAGAGACAGTTTTGTTCCAGGCTCCTTTGTTGAAGAAGATGATTTCATGATAAACATCTAGAACTCTGCCCTCCACCCCACAATATCTCCTTCTTTCCAGAAGGGCCCATCAATCACTTCCTTTTCCTTGACTTCCTGAGGTATCTAGGTAAATGGAACTTGTGTGTGCATATTCTCTCTCTCTCTCTCTCTCTCTGTGTGTGTGTGTGTGTGTGTGTGTGTGTGTGTGTATGTGTGTGTATGGGGGTGTTCTGGGAGAAGAACCAAAACTTAAAACTTCGAATTAAATTGTTGAGCTGAACAGATTTTTCTACAACAACTCAAGCAATGGAATTGCTCTTACACAAACATTTCTGAAATATAACTAGAATGTGTGGGGGTGAGAGTGTGTGTGTGTGTGCATGTATGTAGGTGTGGGTGCATGTGAACATGTGCACCTGTACATGAGGAGGCCAGAAGGTGAACATTGGGTATCTTCCTTGAGTGCTTTCCAACTTACTTTTTGAGTCATGGACTCTCACTGAACCTGGAGCTCATTGATTTGACTAGATGAGTTGGCCAGCAAGCTTCCCCAGGTCTGTGCTTCCTCAACACTGGGATGCAGATAAGTACCACAATGCCTGGCTTTTTATAAGGATATGGGGGAAGGAAGGAATCTAAGCACAGGTCTTCACGTTACACTGCAAACACTTTAACTAGTTGAACCATCTCTCAAGTCCCCAACCATACTTTTTAAAGCATTGCAGGTCTTCCTATCTTTGAGGGAGGAAGGGGATAGTGTGCTGTTTTGTTCTTTACACTCATGGCTACTTCTCAAGCCTTATCCTCTATTTTAGCACCTCATATACCCCTAACTCTACTTGCCCATTGTAGAGGAATTTTAACCCAGCAACATGGCTGCTCTGGCAAGGGATCACATATCTGGCTGGAATGCAGACACACCCTTAGTGCACACCTTTGATCCCCAACAATGACATCTAATTGAGGGGCAGACAAACTGACGAATCAGAGAAAGATTTGATAGAATGAGTCTGAGATAAAATACACCTAACTCGCATGATAAAAGACAGGAAAGAGAGGCTGCTTAAAGAGCAGTGAAGGAGAGAGACTTCTGTTCAGTTCAATTGAGTCAGTTCAGTTTGGAGCAATTCAGTTGTGCTCAGTTCAGTTCAGAGCAGTTCAGTCTGGTGCAGTTCATTTGATTGCCATTGTGTGTGGTCAGTTCAGAGAAGAGCAGTTGAGTTCAGAGCACTTCAACTCATGGAGTGCAGAGGCAGTCTTTCCAAACAGAGCAATCCAGTTAGAAGCTGAGGGAAGCCAATTTGAATCAGTCAGCTTGGAGAGGAGTTTGAGCCAGAACAGCTAAGTTGAACCATTCAGCCAGAGCTCAGAAAAAATTAGAAAGAGAAAGTTTATTCAGCAATAAGTCTCAGAGACTGAAACATTATAGGCATACTTTAGTAGAGGGATGCTAGAACCTGAAGACTTCAAGGTCAGGGTTTGCAGAAGATTAGATCATATGGAGGCTAGAAGATTCCAGGCCTAGGCCTAGGCCTAGCAATAGTACAGAGAACAAATACAGCCCAAGGCATATATTCATAAAACTTTGTTTATTAGATCTGGGTGAGGCCAATAGGCATCTGAGACATGCAGAAAGTCAGCTCTGCCAGGGTTTAATATGGTTAGAGACAATGATTTGCCCTTGATTTTTTTCAGTGGACTGATTAACAAGCCCCAGGATCAAAGACTCCTGTCATTTATCTTTGTCCTTTCTCTTTTATGATGGTTGACAGGCTATGAAGATTTCCTGAAGGAGCTTTGATCTGGTTCAAAATGAGATGATAGAAACCTCACCATGTTCTCTATATATCCTATAATGATCTTTAAATGGATAGTTGGAATAGAATTATTCTGGTTAAAGATCAGCTATCCCTAATCTACATTTTGAGGATAAGGAAAAAGAGGATCAGAGGCACTAATTCATTCCTTGTGCTGAGCAGTACTCTCCAGGCAACAATGCAGGGATAAGTATTTCCTTGAAAACCACAGCCTGGTGCACACAAGCCTTTTACTTATTTCCACAATTACTGGTGTTTCTTTTGGAATCTTGGGCATTAATAACTCTTTTATCTTTCAGATAGCTAGAGATAGAGATGGAGTGAGGAAGGGGGGGTAAAACTGGCTTTGGGATAACAGGTGGGACCAGTTTATGACCATTTTAGCATCTTCCATAAGTATGAATTTAGGCGTGGTCAGGAGAAAGAGTTGGGTCTAAAGCAAAGAGAAACACTAGAGAATGGTCCTCTTCACCAATCGGACAAGTGAGGCTCTGTTCTGTGTGCTTCATGAATGGGAAGAGGAGCTGAAGATGCCCTTTCCTGTCTCGTAAAGCAGGAAGCATAAAATTCAAGGAGAGAAATTTACTCCCATTTTCATTCAATTTAATAAACAAAAATGAAGTGAAGTTACTTCCAGCTGAGCAGGAAGCTCTCAAATTTCAAATCCTTGAATGAGAACAAATTTGGGAGGAGGGAGAGACAGGAAGGGTGTACACAGGGAGCAATGTAAAATGTCTCTTCTATCCAAAAAAGAGTAAGTTCTAGAAGATGTTAGTCTAGTGTTCATCACTTCCCCCTTGCACCATAGCAACGGCCCCTAATTAGTATGCATGTTTCCAGTTTAATTTGTTTTTCACAGCATGGCAGTTCTTCCTCTTAGATGATTAAAAAAATGACTCTTTCTTCCAAACTTTTACTATTTCCTAAAAAAGATTTACAGGCCACACCTCAGTTTCCTCTTCTATAAAATGGGGAGGATGCTCACTGGCACGTAAGGGAATGTTTGTGACAATCGCATGTGTTGATTTCATAAATCACGGAGGTACTGACCATTTTCTCTTCTTCATGCTTTTATTTTTCTCAGCTATTCCTGGTCAGTACATGGCATTCCTCCCATTGGGTTCCACTGTGCATCAGATCCTGCACTATCATTGAGCTTGAAGCAGGAGTCCTCCTGCAGAGGTGATCGAACTTATTCCCCTTAATGAATCTTGGATGATCTAGGACAAGAGATACCTCAAAGGAGACCATTGGCTTCACTGACCGAGCCTATGGCTGTCCCTTAGATTGCCTGATGATGTGCTAGGGAGAGAGAGTCACTTGAGGCTCAAGATGCAATTTCTATCTTCTGGAATCCGTCATCACCGCCCTTCCTGTAAATGAAGGCACAGAAAGAGTGTCTGTAGCAGTGGCTGTGGCCTTTAGCCTTCAATATGCTTTGAGCATCTTTGTGAATGTTGTCGCTGCATACATATGAGGCTATGAGGATTCTGGGATAACTGTCACCGTGGACCCAAGGTTTAACAGAACTTAATTTTAGTCTGAAGTAGAGAGCACCTACAGTAGTCAGATATGGGACAAAGTTCAGAATTTGGCCTTTTCCTGCTTACCTCGTCACTGTTTAAGGCTCTTGGCAGAAAGGTTCTGGAAAAAGTAGGAAATATTGTTAGTGTTAGATTAGTGCCAGTTTCAGCTAAGCTCTGTTGAGTCAATAGTTCAGCGCCAGAGGACTGGTTGAGACAGCAAGAATAAATAACTTTTAAAGGTCTCTGAGCATTTGAATTTATGATCTATAAAATTCTACCCATAGAAGGGAAAATTCTATGTAAAAATTACAGACAAGGTCTGCCTGGGGCTCAGTCATTAACAAGGGAGTTTTCCATAAATGCATGGTTTAGATGTTTGTAACAGACTTAAGTATTCCAAATATTGCAGACCCCTTGCTTCATACGAGGTGCTTCTCAGAGGGCTAGGTAGATATGGTCCTGAGTTACGGAGCTTAGGCTCTATGAGGGGAACAGTCAACACTGGAAGTTGTCAGTGATGGACTTCGGATTTATTTTCCTCAGTTACTCTCATGTAGGAGGCAACAAATGCAAGGCATTCCTGTTGGACAATGGCAGAGCCAAATCAGTACTGCCTCTGCTACCCTGGAAACTCCGGAGGGCAGCCGGGACCTGGGGATGCTCCACATACCTGGAGGTGCTGCACCAGCTGGTCCAGATCACCTGGACCATGTGTCCATGTGTTCTGCCAACCCTGTATTGAGACCAGTGCAAAGAACCCAAAATGAACACGCTCATTTTGTCAGGCATGCCTTCCTTCAAAGGGAGTGCTAGCAACTGACATAGCGAAAAGAATGGAATCGGACTATCAGAACTGTGCTAAGTACAGGGCTCTGGTTTGCCTCAGTGACGCCAAGGTCAGAACTTGTAAGAAGTACATGGATAAGTTTGGGTGACTGCAAGAACATGGTGAGACAACAAGATGTGTCTATCCATTTTATTAAAAGGACCTGGATGAAGACAGCTTGCCGGATCGTTGTATTATCCACCACAGATCGGAAAGGAGATTCATGTTCTGTTAGCTTTGTCATTTAATATCTAATGAAAGTCTAAGTACCTTCAATGGCAGTTTAATTGGACATTTGCAAGTCAGCCACACATTGTTTTTTATTTCGTAGATCTGATATAATTAAGGAAGTGCTTAGATGTGTTAGAGTATTAGATGGCTCACTTCTTGAATATGTGAATCACTCAAACACATAATTTTATGAATAGAAAAGGGACCATTTGCTTTTACCATTTAAGATGCTCCTTGAAGAACTAACAGGAAATTGCCAATGTTTGATGGGGAAAAGTGTACCACAGTCTTGCATGTGTGTCTGGTATATAGCATTCAAGAACTGCTTTCACTATGATGGTTTAGATCCACTTTTACACTCTTGAGGTTCTCAGACATGTGACCATGCATAATGGTCTTCACCGGTCCTTAGCAGATGGAAGGGGCCCAGGCTGAGTCTGCGGTGGATGAGCTCCATGTGCACATTGGTGCTGCTGTGTATAATGCTGCATGCTCACAACTATCTCCATGATTAGGCAACATAACCCATCTCTGTTCTATGTAAAAGATGAAGGGAAGGAAACATGGGCACTGAAGGAAATCTGAGGGACTGCAGACAGTCTTATGTGGAAGGAGGGAAGGAAAAATATGAGCTCAACAATATCTACTTTAACCAAATTATAGTACATGATACTACAACAGGTTCTACGTTTAAAGTGTGTACTCTGCTGGGCGTTATGGTGCATACCTGAAATCCAAGTTCTTGGGAGTTAAGAGTAAGAAAAATTAGGAGTTCAAGGCCAGCCTTGGCTACTGAGACCATAAAAACCATTAAGAAATTGACATGAGGAGCCATGCCAGAGATGAGTTTGCATTCTCCCTTGAATGACCAGCTCTTTCTGTGGGAAGGAGGAGTGCTTCACACTGGAGCTGGTGTCCATACAGGTTTACAGAGCATGGTGTATATACACTGTCTCAAAAACTTTACAAACATATCAAAAATATTTTAATTTTCTTTTCGTTGTTTAAAATTTCAAAACCACAGTGTGTAAAATATTGAACAAAGAGAGAAATTAGACCATGCCATACTAGTCTTAATATGGCCTTATCTTTTTCTTTTTCACTGATCCATACATTTTCATTTAAAAAACCATAGTTTATGAATAGGAGTATAGTTTACATATTGAATAGCACTGTAACATAATGTTTTGGTGTGGTTTAAACAGAATAAAGGCGGGGAAAGTTTCAGGTTATTATACCTCCTCCCACAGAGCAAAATTTTAAAAATCATTTCGTGTAAATGGGCCATTGCAATAAATGTATATGGCATCTCATCATGTCTGACTGCTATTGTGCTGCTGGCCAATAGAATTAAAGAGAGATTCCCAATTTTCAAAGCCACTGGCTCAAAGAAATAACACATGTTGGTTTGGGATTCAAAACTGGTCCTTGATACTTCGCTGCACAGAAAGTTGCTTTCACATATATTCTCCATGAAAACAAAACAACGAAACTGAAGCTAGAACAGACTTAGCTTTACGCCTTTTGAGACTCAAGTGGCCATCGCCTGCACTCAGTCCTCCCTTGTCACCCTGTACTTTTCTTCAAGGCTTTTAATTGCATGTTTCAGGATGCAAGGCTTGGTCCTTGTACTTGTTCCTGTCTTCATTTGTTCCAAAGAAGTATCACACACTCTCATGTCTACCAGGGTTGTCTGTATGTGGATGGCTCCTCACACAATAGCTCCAGCTTAGATCTCCTACTGTGTCTTTTGAGTGGTACTCACTTCTTCCTTCAGAAACCACTATCTCCTGCTGTGCATCCTTTCAGAAGGGTGTGAAACAGTATCCTACAGTATGTAGACTCTTCCTATTGACTTGCTTTCACTCAGCACACTTTCCTTGAGAGATAGGGTACTGTACATATCCGTGGGGATTCATTTCCATGCTGCGTTCCCACCACTCTCTATTTGAATATACCTCTGTTGAAAGATACTGGAGTTATTTCCAACTTTTGGCTATTAATACACAATTTTTATACACATGTGCTTTCATTTTTCTGGAATAGATGTCCAGGAATGTGATTGCTTAGACATACATTAAGTTTATATTTAGTTTTCTGAGGAACTGTCTTCTAATCATTTCCTAGAGCAGCTGGCTTCATCACTTCTCCATCAGCCCTGTGTGAGAAACCCTGCTTATGCACGTCTCTGCCAATGGTTGGCATGACGAGTCTCTTCAATGGTGGCCCTTCTCGGTGTGTGTAATGGAACCTCATTGTTTCCTTAATGATGGATGATGGCAAACACCTTTCCATGTCTCTATCTGCTGCCTACACTCGCTTTTCATCAATTGTCTTTCCATTTCTTTGTCCATCGTTCAGTTGAATTTTCTTTGTTTTACTGAGGTCCTATGTGAGTTTTAAAGTTTAAAGGGTCTATGTGAGTTTTGTCAGATATACGTTTTGAAAATGTATTCTCTGCAGTTGGTCTTTATTTGTCTCCACAGAGGGTCTTTTAGATTATCCAAGCTGGCCTTGTGGACTGTTGTCCTCTTCCCTCAGAATGCTGAGACTATAAACATCTTCATACCTGGCTATCTTCATAATCTTTACAGAGTGCTTGGCAGAGAAAAATTAAAAATCCACTTAACTGTGATGGCTCCAATGATTCAGCTGATTTAATTAGAATTATCTTTCTTTTTCCCCCATAATTATCATCTTATAGATCTCAGATACTCTGAGAAACAAATACTTAGAATGTTGTTGTAGCCACTTTCTGACTTCATTTTGCACCATCCAGACACACCTGTCTCTGTCTAATGAACCCGATTTTCTTTTGGTTCTTTTTATAGAGACCAGGAACCAATCTGAAAGTCAAATTTAAGGCAATTTATAACAAATTGGATGCAATAAGAATACACTATACTCCTGAAGGGAATGTTTTCTAAGAGCTTTCTGGAGACAAATTTAAAACAAATGAGTGACTTCAAGATTGGGAAATTTAATTTACGTGGAAGCTGTTTAGAAAAGTTATTTTGATTGTAATTGAGAAACACCAGACTTGGATTCGAATCTTGGATTTACCAATGTTTCTTTGGCTTTGGATGATCTTCCTTGCCTGTAAAGTTATGGGGGCCACAGCAAATGTAATAATCTACAATTCTAAGTCAGAGCAACATGTTGCAGACAGGGGTCTTACCAGGCAAGAAAGGTGTTTCATGATCCTGATTGGAAGCACGCAGAGGGGGTAATCTGAGTATCCCAGTCACTCTGGGAGAAGCTTCCCCCTCTTTGGTAGCACAATAATAATGAAGACCCCCAGATACTTTCTGTTCCTCCTAGAATTCATTGTTTAAATGATTCTCTGTGTCTCTGGGTTTTCTGTATTTAGAGTGATCTGAAATTTGGCCTCTCTGACTTTTTAGTCCTAATCTCAACCATCCTGAAAATGTGTGATCAGCAATAAGTTAGACAGAACAGCACCATTGTTTTTTCTTAATGTAAGTCTGGGTTAAGGGACAAGAGGGGACAGGAGTAAAAAGGAAGAAAGAAGTTGATGACTAGGTTCTGCATATTAGTCAAAGGCCAATGCACAGCCATATAGTAAGAAAAATACCACCAGGCCTGGCTTGTAATTAATTGTAATAGCATCTTCGCTCAAAGGAAACTTCACAAAGAAAAGTACATCTTCTAGGCGATTTGGAAATCAGTTTCAAAAAAGTTTTTTCTTCCCACCTGTCATCTTAAGCTTAGGAACAAAACAACTCTGCACATCTATGGACGGAAGAGAAGTGTAAGCACGCTGCTAGCTGCTGCTGGAGGAGATAGGGATGGAGACAGACGCTTCTCTCCAGATCATGAAGGTGGGTACGGAGGAACATGCTCACACAGTCATGTTGAGGAGTTGGGGAGACGGCCCAGTGGGGAAGAAGGTTGGCTGTGCTGTGTGCTGTGAGGTTAGATCCCACAACCCCCACATAAAAATAGCAGGCACCTGAAATTCTAGCACTGTGAGGTGGTGATGGGTGGATTCTGGAGGCTTCTTGCTTAGCCGGCACAGCCCAAATCATGAATTTCAGGTTCAGTGAGAGACCCTGTGTAGTGAGTTGGTTATAGTTTGTTAGTAGTTGTGCTCAACAACAACAACAAAACAAAGACCAAAAAGAAAGAAAGTAGATTCAGTGCTCTCTCTCTCTCCTTCCCTCCCTCTCTCCCTCTCCCTCCCTCCCTCCTTCCCTCCTTTCTTCCCTCTCTCCTTACTCTCTTATCTAGTGATAGGGAGTAAAATTAGGGGGATAAAAAGTGGGGGGAAAGAACCCACAAAGTAGTGAGGACCAGCTACAACCCTGTCTCAAGGGAATAAGTCTTCCTTTGGCTTTTACATGAGTCCTTCCCACCCAGTACACGCTTGTTCATACAACTCCCACACATAATCACACTGATACATAGAAAAAAAATGGTTGGCTAATTGGATCCAAACATTCAACCCGGTGTGAAGCAGATCAAGACTGAACTGTGGAACCAGAAATCATTTCTATAGGACGGGATAAAAACAGAATTTAATCAGGAGGTTGCTAATACAGAACACGGTGATACACATTCTCTACTGACCTGTTGGATACTCTGGCATTTCAAGGATAATAAAAGCAAAAGTCAGCAAGCCAACCTTTGATTGATCCCTAAGTTTAATACCGTTGAAGACTTTTGGGTTCTCTACAAACTTATTCAGTTATTTACTAATTTAATGTCTGGCTCTGACTACTCACTTCTTTAGGATGGTGTTGAGCTTTTGTGGGAAGATGAAAAACAAACCTGGAGGTTGATGGGTAATTACACTGAACAAATAGGAGGGACAAAGTGACCTTGACCACGTTTGGCAGAGACGCTGTGATGCCTAACTGGGAAACCTTCTGACGACACAGTGATGACGTTATGTGGCACTGCTGTTAATGTTGGACCTTGAGGGGATAGGACAGTAACATGAACTACTGACCATGAGATCAGAGACCCAGTCACACACATGACAGGATGGCATACGCGTAAAGAAAGGTTAGGACTTCCTCCAAAGATAGTAATTGTTTATTAGTCCCATGCACACTCAGCTACAAAGAGTGGCTTCACCACTAAAGCTAGGTTTGTCATTAAGAAGACACCTTCTGAGTATTCTTGAAGGTCATGTGATACAAGATGCAAGATGAAGGATCAAGGAATAGGATCCATGCAAGAATACATCTGGGCAAGCAATCAAAAACTGGGATCTGTTAACAACACATCTGAAAGCCCTAGAACAAAAAGAAGCTAATACTCCAAAGAGGAGTAGAAGGCAGGAAATAATCAAACTCAGGGCTGAAATCAACCAAGTAGAAACAAAAAGAACTATACAAAGAATCAACAAAACCAGGAGTT
>JAPYYD010006599.1:0-11013 GCA_028551405.1 Uromys caudimaculatus
TCCTTTACATGGTTATCCCTTGCTAGGGATCCCCCACTGGATCACTTGGGTTTTAAACCTTAGCTCAGCCAGAAACCAGGTTGCCTTTCAAGGTCCTACAGAAATAGCTGTGGATGTTCTAAAGTATGCGTAGTACCATTTCTTCTGGCACAATGAGTTTGTATCTTATGTTCTCCATCTTCTTTCATAACATTGGGATATTGACAAATTCCAAACCAATGTTGTGTCCTCTTTTGAATACTTACAGTAATCAGGGAGCATAGGATGCCCTGGATTTAGGGAAGCCAGGAGCAAGAGAGGTCTGATTTTTAGTATATGTTTGGCATTTCTAGCATGTCTGCCTTCTTCATCTGCCTATTGTTGCCTTCTGAAACTGGGTTCTTCCCTCTCTGGTTTCCTGAGCAGTGGATGCTGGCCAGCTTTTTATGCCCTCATAGAGCCCTTAGTAGGGGGAGGATTTTCTCTTTATTTTTGATAGTATTTCCTTCTGCCATCAGAAGGGCCCTCTCCCTATAAACAACTCTATGAGCATGAGTGGTAGCAAAGGCATACCAGCTATCCACGCACTTATTAAGTCTCTTGTCTTTTCCCAGCACCAACACCTTTGTTAGAGCTATCAATTTAGCTTTCTGGGGTGATGTGCCTGCTAGGCATGGCTCTGCCCACATGATCTCAGTATTTGAGATCACTGCTGCTGTAGCATATCTCTGCCTGTCCTGAATGAACCCACTGTCACCAGCGAACCATGCTTCCTCTGCATCCATCAAAGTGGCATGCTGAAGATCTGATCTGGTCCCATAGATGTGGGCCAAAATGTCCAAGCAATCTTGTATTGGCCCATCAAAGTCTGGGTCAGTCAGCAGGGTAGCTGGTCTCAGGGAAGTTAGGGCCTGGAAGATTATCCTAGAGGGCTTTAAGAGAAGAGATGACAATGAGTCATTTTGACACTAGCGACCCATCAACTGGGGGGGGGGGGCATTTAAGCACTCCTTCAATAGCACGAGGAGTGGTGATGATTGGGATCAAGCCCAATGACAGTTTGTCAGGATCCTTGATCAGTAGGGCTGTTGAGGCCATGATGTACAAATAAGGGGACCAGCCTCTGTCGATCAGATCTATATTCCATGAGTGGTGGTCGTCTGGGCCCAAGAGACTGAGTCAATACCTTTTATGCAATGCCAGATCTCTTGTCCATGAAAAGATTAAATGGCATAATCACATCTGGGACCCCCAAGGCGGGTGCAGAAATTAAGTCCTTCTTTAAGATGTCAAAGGCTTTCTGAAATCCCTCTATCCAGACAAAGCTCTCAGTATGTCCTTTAATGGCCTCATATAGTGGCTTATCTATTTTAGCAAAGTCTGATGGTTTCCATATTCGGCAGAATCCAGCAGATCCCAAAAATTTCCTTACTAGTGGAAAGTCTTGGGTATCAGAAGGCACAGGACAGTTTCTTTCCTGTCCTCAGAGAGACATCTCTGACTCTCTTTAATATGTACCCTGGTTGGCAGAGTTGTACTTCCTTAGGGGAGGTTCAGTAGCCCAAATTTTCCAGGTTCTACAAGAGGTCCTGGGTTCCCTTCAATCATTCTTGTTTGTTCTCTGCTGCCACCAGAAGGTTATCCACATACTACAAAAAGTTAAGTTAGAGTTCTGTGTTCTGTATTCACTCAGGTCTTCATGGAGGGCCTCATCAAAGATGGTAGGCAAGTTTTAAATCCTTGGGGCACACAGGTCCAATTCAACTGTCTGATAATCCTGCACTCTGGATTGGCCACTCAAAGGCAAAGTGGTCTTGGCTCTTGGGTGGCAAAGGTAAGCTGAAGAAAGTGTCTTTTAAATCAAGTACCATATGCCATTAGCACTCAAGAGGAACAGCACTCAAGAGGTGTAGTGATTATTGGGTGGATATACATAACCCATTTGTTTATATCTATTAAGTCTTGTACCAGTCTATAATCATTAGGTCTGGGCTTCTTGACTGGCAAGAGGGTGATGTTTCAGGACTATTGACATGGTCTCAGGATCCCCACATTTAATACATTCCTTATATGGGCATGGGATACTGTTGGAGTCATACAGACTCCACTCTTAATTTGAACACAATCCAAATTGGAATCCAATATTTAGCCATTCCAACTCCTCCTGTCTCTGCCCAATCATTGAGGAAGTATTCTAGCCAACTAGTAATTTTATCCTCTGTGGTGGGGAGAGGCTCAAACAATCAGTATTCTTCAGCTAGAGTAATAGTCAGGACATGAATAGGCTTCCCCTCTGAATCTTAATAGTTTAGCTCCTTCTGGGAGAAAGGCAATTATGGCCCCATTTTTGTCACAAATCTCTCCCCAAGAGGGGATATGGACTTGCGAGCACAACAAGGAATAAGAGGGTTACTCTGCCACTCTCAAGTTCACTGGTCTTCAGGTAGTCCGTGAGTATTGTTTAATTCCTGTTGTCCTTTGGACCCAGGATTTCCTTCAAGAGACTTTACCTTCAGGTTTTTAGCAAAACAGAATGTTCAGTTCCAGTATCTACAAGGAAGCTGGTGGGTTCCCCCTCTACTTTTAGGATTACCCTGGACTTGGGGAAGGGGTATGAATCCCATCTCCCATATTCTTGATCTCTATTTTCATCTTTAAGGCCATGGTTTAAATAGGTTTTTTTTTTTTTTTTTTTTAACCTTGGGGCATTCCCTAGTCCAGTGGGCATCTTCCTTACAATAAGCATATTGAATCTTTCCCAAGTGGGGGCATTTTTGGTCCTTGGAGCCTCCTTTATCTCTGTCTCTGAAAGCCATCTGTTTCAGGCATCTCTTATGGTCCTCTGGTTCATCTGTGGCTTACAGCATGATCCTTGACAGTACCCCATGTCTGTTGCTTCCAGTCTTTCACTTGTCTTTCCTTTATTCATTTCTCTGTCCTCACTTGCTTCTCCCCTGCACTCTTTCTTCCATTAAATACTTTTCCTGCCACTATCACTAAATTTCTTAGCTCTTTTCTCCTAATCTCTTAAACCTCTGGAGCTCCTCTTAATACCTCATACTGCCTGATTAATAAAGGCTACAGCTTCTGCTGCTTTCACTTCTGGTGATTCGGGGCCCGTAGGGGTGTGTTGTTGGAATACCTCCCTTTCTAAGAAAGCAGTGGAACTCTCATTGTCTTACTGCCTAACATCACAAACATTGACAGATTACTCATCCCAAGTGGGTTGGTAGGTGAAGAGAATTGACTCTAAATGCCTAATTAAATTCTGGAGGTTGTCTAAAACTTGGGAGTTCTGAGTTATCCAGTTATGAATGTCACTACTGGCAAAGAGCCAATAGTGGTGAGGTTGATTCCCTTGATCATGGACCTTCTATATGCAAGGGCAAGACCACAGATTCAGTCTCGTGAATCAGCCCCCTGTGGCTTGGTGTCCCTGCAGCAGTACCGCCCTCCTCACTGCCTAAAGCAGAGCTACCTGTGGCTCTGGCTGTTGTTCTGCCTGAAGGGTAGAATAAGTTGGAAGTAGAAAAATGACATCTTCCTCCACTCCTCCTTTGGAAGATCAGGTAGAGGGATGTTGCAGAAGCAAGCATTGTCAGAAGAAGTTCTAGTATCTCTTCCTTTGTATTCCTGGGCTTTTTGCTACCCAAGGTTAAAAACTTCTGCCCATTGTCTGGGGAAAAAAGTTTAAGCCAGGAGAGTGGGTCATCTAGGAGGTCTTGCTACTACATAAGGTATTTGGTCTGGGTGGCCACATTTAGGTTTAAAAATGATTTTCTCAATCCGCCGTACCAATCCTAGGTCAACGGATCCCGTTGGGGGTCAGCTGGTATTGAAAGCAGGTCATTCTGTCCTGGAAAATGTGATTAGTTTATCTTTCCTAAGGGTAACAGAATTTCTGTCCCCTAGCTTTAACATCCATGGCTAAGAAACAATTCTAGTGGAGTTGAAAGTGCCTGTCACATGTTAGTGTCCATCAGAGTCAAAGTCACCCCATAAGGAGAAACTCAAGGGTAAACAATTAGTCCCAACAGCACATCAGATTAAACTCAGCATGATAGACTCCCTATGGCCAAAGAGAAGTAGGCCAGATATATTCCAGTAGTCTCTTCTCTCGACATACATAGCATAAAATCCTTTCTGTCAAGTAAATGAATCCTGATAATAATCTACTAATTACTTTTATAATGTTAATAGGTTAGTAACATAGTTTGGTATTTTGACTTATCAAATCTGCAATTCATACACAAAAGGTAAATGTCATTCCTATGTAGTCCTCTTCATTTTCTTCTCATTATTGTTAACTATAATTATCACTCATGAGTAATCGCTCCCCATTTTCTTTTCTCTGACTCTATGCTTACCAATTTCTGTCTCTTTAATATTTGTATCTATTTCATATAAATGGTATTAGGACTTTTTTATTTTATAGTTCACTTATTAAATTTAATCATAATATATTCAAGGTACATGCAATATGTAGGATATATAAACATTTTCTTGCTTTTAAAATGTATATCCAAAGAAAAATAGGCATTGAAATTTTTATGAATTTATCTTGATTGAAAATAGGACTTCCTGTTTATGATGAGTGATTTCATTAATGTTAATGCACAAATAATTGCTCAGTATTTCTCTTATATTTGGGAAAATCTGCTAAAAGTAGAAATAGTAGATTTTATTCCTATTTTGTTACAATATTTAAAGAGGTAATATATAAGTCTCCTATGCAGACATAGTACATTATATTCGACAGTGAAAATAAAAACCAGAAGAGCCTGGACAAAGATCACTCAGACCCTAAGAGAATACAAATACCAGCCCGGGCTACTATACCCCGCGAAATTCTCAATCAACATAGATGGAGAAACAAAAACATTCCAGGACAAAACCAAATTCAAACAATATCTATCTATCAATCCAGCACTACAGAAGATTCTAGAAAGAAAACTCCAACACAAGGAGGGTATCTATACCAAAGAAAAAACAAGTTATTAATCATCTCACAAAAAAGCCAAAAGGAATTGTATGCACATAATGCCACCTAAAACAACAAACACAACAGGCACTAACAAGCAGCTATCTCTAATATCTCTCAATATCAACAGACTCAATTCCCTGATAAAAAGTCATAGTTTAACAGATTGGATACACAAACAGGATATAGAATTTTGCTGAATACAAGAAACACACCTCAGTAACAAAGACAGACACTATTTCAAAGTAAAAGGATGGAAAAAGGTCTTCCAAGCAAATGGTCCCTAGAAACAAACTGGAGTTCTGCCCTAATATCCAATAAAATGCACTTTCAACCAAAAGTTATCAAAAGAGATGGAGAAAGGAAAAATCCACCAAGAGAGAGTCTCAATTCTGAACATCTATGCCCCAAATACAAGCGTATGCACATTCAAAAAAAAAAAAAAGAGCTTTACTAAAACACCCATTGAACCCCAAACATTAATAGTGGGAGAATTCAACACTACACTTTCACTAATGGATAGAAACTAAATAGAGACATAGTAAAACTATTAGAGGTTATGAACCAAATGGATTTAACAGATATCTAGAAAACACTTCACCCTAAAACAAAACCTTCTTCTCAGCACCTCATGGTACCTTCTCCTAAATTGACCATATTGTCACAAAACAAGTCTCAACCAACCAACACAAGAATATTGAAATAATCCCATGTATCTTGTCAGATCACAGTAGACTAATTCTGGTTTCCAATAACAACAAAAGCAACAGAAAGCCAACATCCACATGGAAACTGAACAACTGTCTATTCAATAATAACTTGGTCAGGCAAGAAATAAAGAAAGAAATTAAAGACTTCTAGGAATTTAATGAAAATGTTGACACATCATACCCAAACTTATGAGACACAATGAAAGCAGTGCTAAGAGGAAAATTCATATCACTAAGTGCCTTGGTAAAGAAACTGGAGAGATCTTTCACTAGTAACATAACAGCACACCTGAAAGATCTATAATAAAAGGAAGCAAATTCACCTAAAAGGAGTAAGCTTCAGGAAATACTCAAACTCATGGCCAAAATCAAGCAAATAGAAACAAGGAATGATAAAAACAATCAAGAAAACCAAAAGCTGGTTATTTGAGGAACTGAACAAGATAGATAAACTCATAGCCAAACTAACTAATGGGCCAAAATTCAGTATCCAAATTAACAAAATCAGAAACTAAAAGGGATGCATAACAACAGAAATGGAAGAAATTCAAAGAAAATTATCACATCCTACAACAAAAGTTTATTCTCAACAAAACTGGAAAATCTAGATAAAATGAATGAATTTCTAGACAGATAAAATGTACCAAAGTTAAATGAATAGCACATAAACTATCTAAACAGACCCACATCTCTTAAGGAAATAGAAGAAGTCATTTAAACCTCCCAAACCAAAAAAAAAAAAAAAAAAAAAAAAAAAAAAAAAATGCCAAGGCTTTAGTGCAGAATTCTACCAGACCTTCAAAGAAGAGCTAACACCAATACTTCTCAAGTTTTTCCATAAAATAGAAACAGAAGGAACACTCCTAATTCCTTCTATGAAACCACAGTTACTTTGATCCCTAAACCACACAAGAAGCCAACAAAAAAGAGACTTTTAAACCAATTTCTCTTATGAATATTGATGAAAAATACTCAATAAAATTCTCACAAACTGAATGCAAGAACACACAAAAACATCATTCACCATGATCAAGTAGGCTTCATCTCAGGGATGCAAGGTTGTATTTAGCATATCTGTAAAATTACCACAATTTATAAAATATTGTGCATTATAGAAAATATAATAAATAATAAAAATATCATTCAACAAAGGAAAATTAGCAAAATATTCTTAATCCAGAGTGACATGATGGAAGGTAATTACTGAACTTTTCAGCTGATGATGAAGCAGTTAATAGTGTCTCGGGATTTGACAATTAATTTGTTTGTTCTAAAACATGTCAACTTTATAAAAAATAATGTACTATTATTTATGAACAATGCTGTATATGATATCATCATGTTATTTATATATATATAAATTTTATTTAAATTTATATATGTGGTAAAGGATGTCATACCTTACTTGATATGAAACATAAATTATTTTTAAATAATGAAAATGTTTAAAGTTTCAAATAATAAATTTTGAGTGACAATAAGATGATAATTTGTTATGATTCTCAAGAAAGTATTCTATGCCTAAGTGATATTGAGTGGGACCTTGAGAAATGGGTAAAGGTGTGCCAGATGGAAACAAACAAACTCATCCCTGGCAGAGAACACTGCTCGGACCACTCTTCTGTAAAACTCTAGGAATACTAAGAAAGATGTCAATACAATTCTTACTAATATTTTCATCTTGATTAAGTCATCTTTTATTTGAAATTAATGAAGGACATAATTTCGGGGTGAATCTCAACTAAAGAAAATGTATTTTTTTTTTACATTTAAATTATGACATGTAAATATGTAAAAATAGTTTATTAATAATTTGAGTTGCTCTGTACCTGATACTCAGCTGGGAGATTTTACAAGTAAAATATAATGCTATTCCCAATGCCTGAAAATTTCTACTTAAAAATGATTAAAATAAGCAGGATAAATATATTTTATTTTAATTAATTGTTTTATAGATAGTTGTATATATGCTATACTATGTAGAAAAAATTATAAAACTTAGTATGTTCATACACACACATATATCTACACACGTATATGTTTATATATACATGCAGGCAATGCATATGAATAATTTCATGTGATTATAAGAATATTTTTTCTTTTTTTGTTAGTCAAAGGTACCTTTTATTCATGTTCACTTATAGTTTATATTTTATTTTATATCAGCTGCTTAATCTCTCATATACATTTTCCTCAGATTTTTGAGGATAACTTAATATACCATAGTCCTTTAACCCTAATTTGTTGTTTATATGTTTTAATTTAAAAATTATAATTCTTTTATTTATTTGCATGTGTGTATGTGTGTACCACAGCACACCTGTGGAGGTCAGTTGACAAATTGTAGACATTTGTTTTTCGCTGCACCATGTGGATGCTGTAACATTTTCACTTCTGCTGAGGCACCTCACTGGCTCTCATGAATTTTTTTTTGAAGGATGTCAATATCTCTTTTGCAACTACAGTTATCAATTTCATTAAATTTAAAGAATAAATTTCTTTTATTTTCCAACTTTGCTGACTATTTTTTGGTTTTGTTTTTTCTTATTAATTAATTAATCACACATTCCTACTATAGTTTTCCCTTCTTCCTATCCTTCCAGAACCCCTGCTCTATCAACCCCTTCTTCATTTCGCTTCAGAAAAGAGGAGGCCTCCCATGGATATCATCTAGCCCTTGTATATCAAATTGTAGTTAAGAGTAGGCAGACCCTCTCCTATTACGAGTACATGTAGCATTCCAATAGAAAGAAAGGTTTCCAAATGCAAGCAAATCATCAGAGACAGCACCTGCTTCCACTGTTATGAGTCCCACCGGAAGACCAATCTACACAACTGTAACATATAAGCAGAAGGCCTAGATCATTCCATGCAGGCTCGCTGTGAACTCAGGTTATTTGATTCTGTGGGTTTTCATTAACATTTCAGGGGTAGACTCCTTCTCATGGCATGGATCTCAAGCTGGACCAGCCACTGGCCATTCTTCAGTTTCCTTCAATTAGGGTTAGGATTAGGGTTAGGGTTAGGGTTAGGGTTAGGGTTAGGGTTAGGGTTAGGGTTAGGGTTAGGGTTAGGGTTAGGGTTAGGGTTAGGGTTAGGGTTAGGGTTTCTGGTCCAGACTTATCCTAGCCCGTCTTGAAGGCAAGAAATGTGTATCTCACAGGTTTTGAGGCTTGGTTGGTATCCCAAACCCTCCATTGGATATCTTGCCTGGTTAAAGGAGGTGGCTGGTTCAGGCTCCATATAGCCCATTTCTAGGAGTCTTAGCTAGCCACCCTCATACATTCCTTGGAGTTTCTATTGTTCTAGGTTTCTATCTCATCCCACAAACACCCTTTCCCATTTTAGTTGTCTCTGTGTCTTAGTCAGTGTTTATATTCCTGCACAAACATCATGACCAAGAAGCAAGTTGGGGAGGAAAGGGTTTATTCATCTTACAGTTCCATGCTGCTGTTCATCACCAAAGGAAGTCAGGACTGGAACTCAAGCAGGTCAGAAAGCAGGAGCTGATGCACAGGCCATGGAGGGATGTTCCTTACTGGCTTGCTTGCTTCTCCTGGCTTGCTCATCTGGCTTTCTTATAGAGCCCAAGGCTACCAGTCCATAGATGGTACCACCCACAAGGGGCCCTACCCCCTTGATCACTAATTGAGAAAATGCCTTACCGCTGGATCTCATGGAGGCATTTTCTCAACTGAAACTCCTTTCTCTGTGATAACTCCAGCTTGTGTCAAGTTGACACAAAACTAGCCAGTACACTCTGCCAGAACTCTCTCCCTCCATCCTCCCCAACCTGATCCCTCCTATTCCTTTTCTTATCTCCACCCTCAAACCATCCAGTCCCCTTTTGTTATCCATCCAAGATGTCTATAAAAATTAATTTCTTCACCTCCCATCACAGTGTGGATGTTCCAGAAAGAATGCCTTACATGTTCCTATAGGTCAATGTTTGGTCGCAAGGAAACTGACAAGATTTAAAAGAATTGTGTAGCCTTTACAGTATAGGTGTGACCTTGTAACAAGTGTGTTGGAAGTAGGTAGGGTGGACATTGAGGTTTCATAAAGTCCATACTTAGCTAAATGGCTCTCTTTCTGCCAAAGTATCAGCTACACTCGAACATCATGCCTCCCTTTGTTTAACCATGTTCCCCACTAAAAAGGTAGTGGATTAATCCTTGAAACTGTAAACAAGGCCCCAGCTAGGCGCTTTCTTTTATAATAGTTGCCTTGATCATGGTTTATCTTCAGAGCAATATAACAGTAGCTAAGCCACACAGGATTAATTAAACTAACAATCAAAATTCTTAAAGTTGGCTTGAAGAAGACATTAGAAAATGACACTTAGTTTTATACTATATTACTTGAAGTCTATCATAATCTTCGATTAATGTGTTTGTACTCTATATGCTCAATGATTTGAAATCTAATGGTCACTTAATACCTTTGTAGTCTTAACTAAAATATTAAAAAAAGAAAAAAAAGAAAAAGAAATCCAAAGTTTAAGTCACTGCCTATAGTTCTTTTAGTATGGTTGAAGCTTCTGGGTGTTTTTGCTTTTTATGTAGTTTGAGGTGTTGATTGGTGTCATCCTTGTTCATCTCAAGTTTGGATAGTCATGTTGGTGAAACTAACTTTAGTGGTGTATTTTAGGAGACATAATCTTACAAAAATGTCCCTGAGGTGGGGCCATCCTAGGAAATATCAGATCATTTCGTTTTCCAGTACTAGAGTCAGCCCTGAAAACATACATCAGGTATCATTTTCTGGAGTCAGTATGTTATATATTTAAAAATATTTATGTCTTACATGAAAATTTATGTAATGTAATAACAATTAGTCAAAAAATAAGAGGCCATTTTAATTTCTCAAGAAAATGTATCACACACCACATGCTGGCTGTAAGGACCATGGAGGTGCATATGACATTGAATGACTTTCTTTTGCCTCCACCTTCTAAGTGCTGGTATTAAAATTACAAACCACCACATCAAGTTATAAACAATACTAACTCTGAACAACAATAAGAAATGTTGAAATAAACATTTGAAATCAGAAGTTCCAGTGACCTCATATTGGAATAGCAGTAGTGACTTTCTTAAAACATAACTAGCACCCTCCTAAAAGCCCCACCCACCGAATATCACTCCCCTTCTGCCCAGGCATTTTTACTGGGACAGACTACTAGCTAGTCTGCTCCCCTGGAGACACCATATCCTGACTAATCCCAGAAGAACTTCTGCACTCAGAATATTTATTACCACATCTTGAGGCATCCAAGGAGATCTTCGGCCCTCAGGACATCTGACACCACAGCCTGAGGCATCCTAGGAGATCTGCTGC